>OY282528.1:22907079-23184579 GCA_958296335.1 Urtica urens | reverse complement strand
TTGAATGCATGAGATTATCTCAAGGTTTGAGCACTAATCATACTTCCTCCATTAATAACATAAAGGAAGATAACTTTCATACTTCTTTTGGGTTTATATATCTCTTAAAAAAATGAATTTATTTCTCTCTTTAGATGGTTTGTCGGACTATAAAGAGTTTTTTGGAGCTGACACCAGCGTGGATGGGAGATAGAGAGAGAGAATTGGAATCCATGACGTTCTCTCGGGAGGACCGTGACAACGACGCCGGAGAACTCACCGCCGGCGTCGACCTCAGCTCTCCGCTCCGGTACGTTCCTCTCGACCACGTTTACTCAGCAACCTCGAAAATTGCGAAGCCTCTCAAGATCGTCCTCGGTCTCTGCGCCGTCGAAGATTCCGACCGGATTCACCATCGCCGCCGTCATCCGCCAATCGTGCCGCGGCCTGAGATCGTCAATCTGTACACGCGCCGCGCGAAGAGGCCGCGCCACGAAAACGGATCGCTCTACGAGACGTTGCTCTCACGCGCCGACGACGGAGCGCCAAAATTGGAGTGGCGGAGTTACGATTTCCGAGGTAGGAGCGCCGGGAAGGGAGTGAAGAGGAAGAAGTCGAGCTCCGATGTGAAGGTCTCTTCGGATTCCGCTGCCACTAAGAGATGGATTAGGTAATAGCTCTTAGCCTTTTTTTGCGGTTTTGCTTTTGCTCTTTCATCGTTGGAAATTGGATTGAGTTGTTGAGTTTTAGTTGTAGTCTGACTTGAGGTTTCGACCTATTAAATAGGATGATTTAGATTTCGAAAATATAGTGAATTACACATCGTAAGAGACGGAGTAGGTGACTAATGCAAACCTTTTCTAGAGTTTCGATTGCTTGTCTGACTAATGCAAACCTTTTCTAGTGAATTACCAGGAGAATTTATGAAGGGCTGAGTAAAGATCTTGCATCTCTTGGAATCCCCAAGCTCTGCCCCCATCAACCGCGACACTGACCTTAACGTCCTCAAGGATAATCTCGTCCAATTTCGCATTTTATAAGTCGAGCCCTGGAACCCGAGTCCTACTTCAACCTGAAGAGGGACCCTTAGAGGAACAAGGTAAAGGTCAGCTTTGTCAAGGACCGGAGTAGGACGAGTTCAAGCGACGATCCGCTGAGTGGGAGTGTGGAGGATTAGATCTGACAAACATGAACAAGAAGGTGGGCCGTTCATCTTGAACTTGGATTGTAACTCGGAGGCGATGCGCTTCATGATGGAAGAAAAGGAAAGCGCGTTGAATGCATGAGATTATCTCAAGGTTTGAGCACTAATCATACTTCCTGCATTTAGAACAAAAAGGAAGATAACTTTCATACTTCTTTTGGGTTTTTATATATCTTAAAAAAATGAATGGTATTTCGCTCTTTAGAGAGAGAGAACTGGAATCCATGACGTTGTCTCGGGAGGACCGTGACGACGACGCCGGAGAACTCACTCCTGGCGTCGACCTCGGCTCTCCGCTCCGGTACGTTCCTCTCGACCACGTTTACTCAGCAACCTCGAAAATTGCGAAGCCTCTCAAGATCGTCCTCGGTCTCTGCGTCGTCGAAGATTCCGACAGCGGTCCCCCATCGCCGTCATCTGCCGATCACGCCGCGGCCTGAGATCGTCAATGTGTACACGCGACGGGCGAGGAGGCGGTTCGCTTTATGAGACGTTGCTCTCACGCGCCGACGACGACGTTCCTCGGATTGAGCGCTCTGTTAGAGATCATTCATCGCTCATGTCGATCCTTCATCGTCGTCCGGTAATTTTTTTTTTTCTCTTAATCTCGATCCAAGATGTACGTAATATAGTTGTCCATTTCATTCATGGTGTGTCTCCATCGCACTTTGATGCTTTATTTGCTAATCTGAACTATTTGAACTTTTTAGGGACGATGGATTGATGTCATGCTTACTTCAGATGAGATATGGATACTAAAAGAAAATGAATTGCTTCTACGAAGCTTGTCTCATACAGACACAAGCGTGAAGAGTATGCATTTTTCCTCTATAATATTTAATGGACCATATTTTCTAATTACATCCTTTTTTCTTCTTCTCGTGTTTAATAGTTTTTGTTCTGTGTTTTGTCCAATTTATGCAGAGAAGAAACCATCTATTGTACGTTGCAGGAAGAATTTGTAATGGACCAGCTATTCCAATATCCCGATTCTTCAGTATATCATCTTTTATTATGAGGCATAGAAAAAAAGGAAAAAAAGAGAAAAAAAAGAAAAAAAAGAAAAAAACGAAAAAATAGAAAAAAAGAAAAAAAAGAAAAAAGAAAAAAAAAGAAAAAAAAAAAGAAAAGAGGAAATTTAGTTCCAGTTATTTGAAAAGAAAAGAAAATGATAGGTTCATTTGGCCTGAAGGATACACTCCTACAAGGAAATTTACTTCAATAACAGGTATTAACATTGCATTTTTTTTTTATGTTTTTGTATGCTAATAGCATTACATTGTTCCTCATAATTTTTTTACACTGCTGTTTCGTTGTGTTTTTCATAAACTTTTGTGGTACAATGGCACAGTTACCGCCAAAAGCACCAACCATGATGTCGAGAACAACAATGGCGTCGCCGTGGGCTGACGTGGACGTCCTCGACTTCTCGTCGGAGCGCCGTGGGTCCCACTCCCACAGGAGGTCCATCTCCCCCGACGACACTTCGGCGCCGCCGCCGCAAATCCCGGCTCTCTCGTCGCCGTCGGAGCATAACGACGACGACGGTGTCTTTCTCAACCCGAAGCTGGAGCCGACCGAGGCCCAGAGTGCCGATGATTCGCTGTGCGACGACGGCGACGATCACAAGTCTGCGCAGGCGAGTCTAAAAGTCGGCGCCGAATTGCATGGAGCTACTCGAGCTCGGCGCCGAGGAGTTCCGAGGATCGGCACGCGATTGTGATTCCTTAAAGCTGTCTTCTCTAGTTTTCGTCTGCAAAACGAGGTACCTTTAACAACTCTCTGTAGTAGTCAATTTATTTTCTGATAATAATGTATGAGAGAGAGTTTGAGATGAGAACGAGAAGCGATGAACTCAGGTTGATGCGGATCTCACGTACAAGGTGTGCACTGTAACCAAGCGAGGCGTCGCGTACTTGATCAGAGTTGGAAACAGTTCATCGGAAGTGGTGACTGTGTCTGAGTTCAGAAGCGCTTCATCAACGTCTTCCTTTTCTTGTATCACTGCTGGAGTAGCCATGGAAGACGTTTGCCTCATTCTCGGAACGAACCACGGCTCGCTCGCTTGCTTTGACCTCTCCACCGTGCCACGTAAGTCATTCTGAAATCAATAATGTTTAAAATTGGGCGAACGGTGTACAATTTGGTGATAGTTTAGGGTGAAATTTTGATTTTCTGAAAGTTCAGGGTCATGGTTATATACTTGTGTGTGTGTTTCTGATGGTTTTTTTTGTTTCTTGATTTTGCTGATTTAAGCTTACACGAGCTTCGTGATGATACGGGTATTGCTCGTCTATGGGGTCTTGTCTCAAGGTACAACTTCTGTTGCGTCTTTAACGATGCTTGCTTTTTCAGTCATACATTGTTTCAGGATTGGACAAGTACAAATTTAGAGTTAAAAATGTATAAAGAGGTGGTTGGGATAGAAAGCTAAATAATAGTTCATGACTGTAAAAATCTTTTTTGTATTTGAATTTCTTTCGAGACTTGTTCGAATTTATAGGTTCTAAATTATTTCTGCTGAATTTACGTCAACAGGGGAAGGGTTGTAGATGCTGTGCAAGATTTGGCTGTATCGGAGTTTCGTGGAAAGAAAATTCTATTTGTGCTTCACGTGGATGGGATATCCAAGTATGGGATCTTTCAAGCCGTACCAGAATCTCTAGTCATAACATGAATGTTCTAGAAATGGCAGGCAAATCCTCTCTCCCGTTTTCCTCAGAATTCAGTTTTAATGTCTGTTAGTTTTATATATTCGAACCCAATTTCAACTAATTTGTGTTCTGTATACCCAGGGACTACGCCGGTGAAGTTATGGGTCAGCAAAGCTGATCCTGAATCAGCTATATTTTCTCTGGCAATCTTATCTAGACATTCCATGGTTAGTACTACTTTACGGCTAATTTATCTTTCCTTGTGTGAACTAGCTTAATCACGGTACACCATGACTGACTATTAGAATAAGTGAAGTCAAAGAAACGCCAAAAAAGAAAAAATGTAGAGAAAAATGTAACAAAATCATGGTGAAATAGTTTTCCAGATCCGAGTAGGCGTCTGAACATAAAGGGTTTTGAAATTAAGTTACAAGAATGTTCAAAATTTTCATCCAAGTCTTCTTTGTGTTGCTATGCTTGTGAGCTGATGTTGGTATTATTATTAAATGACTTTACACGTTCTGCAAATAGTGATCATAATATATTATTGATCAGGTTCATATGATGCCCGATGAGATTTCCAAAATACAACTGGAATTGGCCCATGGTTCAAGAAATCATTTTCGAATGGCTTCTCATTTATAATTTCACCACCACAGCCATCTGAATCAGCAGCAGTATAAGATTTTAGCTCTCAATTATCTTCGTTGCAAATCGGTAGGCTTTTTATGCTATGCTTTTGTTAGTTAAGCTCATTTCCTCTTAAAATATGCAAGTGTAAATTGTTTGGCTATTGACTTAAATATCCCATTTAGATAGCAACGCAGTAAGAAGATCATGGAATGACAAGCTTGGGAATTGCGATTTCCCTTTGGCTCTTATATTGTTGTTAAATCCTCAAAGTTCCCGTTACCTTCACTGGAGGCATCTTCCGAGATCAGATGAGATTGTTACTTCAGTAAGGCCGTTCAGCAGCTCGATCATTTAGGGAAAAACCGGAAATTCATCTACTTTATTTGTCCATTCGACTGAGCTCGCATTAATCCTGCTTAGGCACTGGTCAGTATGATGCTGTTGAGGTTTTGATTCCCGATTTTGGATATCTGACTTTATTCTCTTTTGAAATAAATACAATTTTTTTATTCTTCTTCAAATTGTCACCTAATTAATGTTGAAATTATTTGCATGACCGATTTGGCAGTGCCTACTTGGAATGGTAGAGTCCCACATGGAGAAAGAGAAGACATCGAAGTGTGTTGACGAGCACTGGTGTCAACTTCAGCATCTCCGAGGATGTTCTCTTCTTACCAAGGCCCAACGCGGATTGAATGTCAAGGAGAAAGAAAGGATTGCCAGTGAAACTGTTCGATGTTTCTTCAGGTACGATACACACATAGCATGCTCATATATAAAATAGTGCTAGTATAAATACCCTTACCTGATCTTCGAGTGATTGATTTGCTGCGATTATGTGTGTTTAAGGGTTTCTTCTGTAAAAGGCGCTCCTGAAGCGTTGCATAGTCTGCCTCCTGATGCGGGTTTGCCACATCTTGGCTTAAGTGAGTTTCGATTTCACAATAATATGAAGTTATTCTCAGCTCATTTTTTGCCATTCTCAAAGATTTCTTTGCTTGTTTGGTAATTGTGTTTCTTCATTTTCATCGTCGTAGGAGGTAATAACGTAGCAAATGCTGTGTGGAAGCTCGATTATTATCAATGGGCAATGCAAATATTTGAGCAACACAGTTTTAGCGACGGTGCATGTCAGTTTGCCCTTGCTGCTCTCGAGCAAGTTGAGGAACCTTTTTTTTCAACTCAAAACCACCCGTTCGATGGATCAGCCACCGCAATCAAAGGAAGACTTTGGGCTAACGTCTTCAAATTTATGTTGGATCTTAGACAATTCTACGAGGCGTATTGTGCAATAATATCGAATCCAGACGAGGAGAGCAAACCTTTGCATGCGGCGATTCATAACTATGCTCTACGAGGAAAATGCCATTAAGGTTTCTACTGATCATATGTAGATATAGATTTCTCGACTAGATTATTGCAGAATGATGTTGTTGACCTATGGTAGATTTTGCTTATGATTAAATGTGTGTTTATTAACAATCAATAGGATCTGTGCTGTCTCAGATTCTCTGCGGGGGAAACTTCCGTTCATTCGTTTGATTGACAAGGTTGAGCAAGAGCTTTACTGGAAGGTAAAAAAATGAACAAGAAAATCTCAGAACCCAAATTTATATAGGCATTTGAAGTGCAGTTGATGACTAAAATCATTGATTTGTAGGCTGAACGTTCAGACATGTTATCGAAGCCGAACTTGTATAAGCTGCTCTATGCATTTGAAATGAATCCTCACACGAGTTACATATACCGATACTCGTCTCGTCTAAAGTCAGAATTGGCTCAGCCGAGTTCATCGGATCTGCAAGAACGAGGAATGGCTTGTCTGCGGCTATAAACGCGCTCCATCTTGTTCCTTCTGCATATCCTATTTAAAAGCCTAGAAAAACAATCGGACAAGATCGTAAATATCCTCACTTTCTTTTTTGTTATCTTTTATGGCCATCACACCAACCATTTTGAGGTTTTTATATGATTCGTATCTGTTCATGCAGAAGAAGGTGATGAATGTCAACCTCAATAGTCAGTATTGATATTGTGAAGATCGAGGATGAATTTGTCCTTACTTCAGCACGGATAATTCTCTCTCTCTGTCACAAGTAAAGTGGACATATTCTGGTAAAAGAGCTCCTTCCAACCTTTTCTCTTAATAGTTCTCACGTTTTCCCGTTCTTTGCTTTAACGGGAGATACTCGACCAATATTGTAGAGGTTCGAAAAGGGCTGCCAAGTGTAGCTGGTCTCTTAGTCCAGGAGGATTTGTATGATATATGGCATTCACTTTTCTCCTCAGATTTTTCAAGGGCTTAGACTTGAAGAGGTATCCATTTCTCCTGGAATATTCATTGCTTTAAAACCATATCTTGAAGTGTAACTAGTGTTGTTTTTCATTCAGGGAATCGGAAACAGTTTTTTGTGCGATGGCTTTGAAATGCTGTTAAAAAATAACTGATTCCTCGCGGACAAGGAAAGAGTAAGATCGCATCCTCGTTTCAATAACCTACGATATTATAGACATACATAGCAATCTCATAAAATCGTAGTGCTAAGATTTTTGTTTGTTTGTCGAAACATCACTTCCAGGGACGTACTTATGCTGACTTGTTCTAAGGATGAAATGGTTCATTGTTCATCTGACATGATCACTCAACAAAACAAGCCCACTGGCTATTGGGTTATGCTAAAGCTATATCTAGTAAGTCGTTTTCCAGTGACATAATTGGTAAAATGAAGATAAACATGGAAAGAGCTTCTTTTTCAATTTGGCCCTTCGGGTGTTTATGGTGTTATTCATTTTCAGGACAAGTACAAAATTTTTCATGCAGGACAGGTTGAACAGATTCGCTGCTAATTTGAAGCAGGCGACATATAGTGATGCTCGGATTGAGCGCTCTGTTAGAGATCATTCATCGCTCATGTCGATCTTTCATCGTCGTCCGGTAATTTTTTTTACCTCTTAATCTCGATTGAATAGAGTACTTTGCGTTTTCTCTTGTGTTTAACCGGGGATCGCTTATTGCAGATTGAGTCTGCTCTTCCCTCGCTAGCAAGGCCAATCATGTCAATGGATGCTAATGAAGATGCCATCGTGGGTTCACTGAAGCAGAGCTTGGTAAGTTTTTTGTATGCTATCTATGTATTCTCTGGTTCTGTTTGTAGTATTATCTCTATCGCACGATCTTCACGATATAGCTTACAAAGTTGATGACCTTTAGTAGCTAGAAGTTCTATTAGCATATATCACAAGTATTATTGCCATATATCAAAATGAAAGTTCTATCAGCTATGTACTTTCTATTAATAATGCTAATTGTTTCTCATTATTCTTTAAATGGCAAATTTTGTGTTCTTAAAACTGAAATGTATATATTTACGAGTGTAGGCTTTTGGAATCAGCATTTTCTTTCACTTCAGTTTAAGTTTTTAAAATGAGTCAACCGAATGTCCTTTGTTTGAGAATTAGTTTAATCTCTGAAGAACCGAACATTGGGACTCTTGTATATTAGTTTCTTGTTAGTGATTCCATGGTCATTGTGCTCTATTAAAGATTATACCAAAATCAACCCTCTTTTATTTTGTTCCTTCTTGTATTTTGTAATTCAGAGGCAGTTAGAAACGCACGGTGCCGAACGTGCTGGTCTTGAAGAAATGCTCAGAGATATGAAGAGGAAGGTTAGTTGATTCTATCATGAATTCCTGGTTATCTTCTAGGTTCTATGAACGTAAAATTTCATTGCTGCTACGAATATTCCTATCATGCTGCTTTGGTAGATCAAGTTATTATTGTACTCTCATGGAATCATATTGTTTTAATGTTTGCAGGATGATATATTGCCTAAGTTGATGACATTGACTGGATCATATGAGGATCTGTTTAGGAAAAGAGATTTCAAAGTACGATCATATTTGTGAAGAAATTACACAAAATATTGAGGCGCAAGAACAGCTGCTTCTGCGAATCCAGGTATACATGTTCTCTGTTCGTTAATGACATTATCGACGTTACTAGTCATATTATAGTAAAATAATGGTAATTAAGTGTAAAAAGTTGAGAGTTGCACACTGATTAGTTAACTCTACAAACCATGATATAATAACTACTGGATGAAAACTCATTGCTTTTGCTTTTGAACTGAAATGACTACATTGGTTTTTAAAAGAACTAGAAGAAGTAAGATTAGGAGATTTATAATATTGTGTTCCTGATAACTTCTGTTTTCATCAATGGTTCAGGCACAAAATGCAGATTTCTTTGCTATCTTTAATCTTGAAGATTACAAAGGTAAAGCTCTTTCTACGTTAATTTTCTTTCTATCTGTTGAACTCTGGTCATATCTCATGATCTTATGACTCTCTCTCTCTCCTCAGTATCTCGTGAGAAATGTTACAAGTAAATCCAAGGTGCTATTGCAAAGTTCCGAGAGATCAAGGACAACATAAACGAGGGCTTGAAATTTTACGTCACGCTTCAGGTCAGTTCAATCGCATCATATATCCAACAATAACATTTTAGCTTTCCACCTCCAGAAACTAGATATAAAAAAGAACTTCCCTCTCCGATTAAGAACAAGAAAAATCTATATATATATATAAACAAAAAATTGGGTTTTAGCCAACATAAACATAGGGAATTTGGAAATAGCCAACATTCTGTGATATGTTTACAAAAGATTATGGACTGGATTGCCCTTCGTTTTTGGTCGTTTTTATATTGGTCCAAATATTATCGTAAATAGATTTGCTATATACTAAATGTTGACTATTATCAAAATATTACATGTTTATATGACTAAGTATCTAAAATTACCCATATATAATTTTCTTTTTATTTCTTGACGCTTAAAAAACCAGGACGCGGTGACGAACGTGAAGCAACTTCATAATGACGAGAAACATTCAGTGCAGAGAGATGATCGACATCGTTCAGAGACAAATGGCCGGTGTCTCTTTCTCCGGCAACTCCGCCACTTATACTCCTTCTCCGGCGACCCCCCACCACCACTCTCATACTGCCCCGCCACCGCAGCACCACCACTCTCAGACCGGCCCGCCACCTCAGCACCACTATTACCAGCCCCCGCCACCTCAGCAGCCCTACCACACCGCGGGCCCGCCTCAGAACAACCCAAAAAATTTTCCACCTCAGAACAACCCGACGAGTTTCCGGCCCAGAATCCGGCGATCTCTCTCCGACCCCAAGAGGGTAAAAAGGTTACTAACCTGCACTTTGTATGGATGGAATACGTAAACTTGATGCGTAACTAGTGTTGTTCTTCATTCAGGGAATTGGAAAGAGTTTTTTGTGCGATGGCTTTGAAATGCTGTCCAGAAATAACCGATTCCTCGCGGAAAAGGACAGAGTAAGATCGCATTCTTGTTTCTTTAACCTGCGATATTAAAGACAGACATAGCAATCTCATCAAATCGCAGTGCTAAGATTTTTGTTTGTTTGTCGAAACATCACTTCCAGGATGTACTTATGCTGACTTGTTCTAAGGATGAAATGGTTCATTGTTCATCCGACATGATCACTCAACAATACAAGCCCACTGGCTAATGGTATCCATTTTCATAATGATATAATTCGGATTAGTTGTATCATTCTTACAGTCCCGATGAGGTCACAGGTTGCAAGAATATTCTGGAGGGCTATCAGGTAATTTGATTTTTTTTACCAGTTTAGATTAATTTTTCTTTATCTTCTTGTTAGTTGGCAACCATAATCATTCTCTGGTTATTGCTAGTCTAAATTAGCATCACAGTAAACTTTTTTCATAACCTTATAAACTCATAATCATTTTTTTAATTTTTAATGTTGGTTCCAAACCGTATGCTCGGTCCTGTATTGCCACATCTCGTCATTTTATATAAGTTCCTTTTCTATTTTTATCAAAGAAACTAATAATCTTATAAATGATTTGATGCAATTTAGTGATGACTTCAGTGACCTTCTCTTCTCATTGAATTGCATATAATTTGTCTAGGTGTGATGAGAAAGAACTTGAAGATTCACTTTGCAAATGTAAAATTGTAACCCGTGATGAAACGATAAAGAACTGGCTAAATCTAGAGAAACCATGAACACTTTACAAAGTGTTATTGAGGGCTGGTTACCTGGATGCCAAAGGAGCAAGTGTTTTAGGAAGGTCATCCGTTGAGCTGCAATTCAGCTTCAAGCTGTGTGCAGAGGTAAACATTTTTTATCTTTTCTTCACATGGAACCATATGAACCATCTACTGAAGCTGTAAATACTCATTTTACCAGGAGAATTTATGAAGGGCTGAGTAAAGATCTTGCCTCTCTTGGAATCCCCAAGCTCTGCCCTTAACGTCCTCAAGGATAATCTTGTCCACTTTCGCATTTCTACTTCAACCTGAAGAGGGACACTTACAGGAACAAGGTGAAGGTCGACTTTGTCAAGGACCGGAGTAGGACGAGTTCGAGCGACGATCCGTTGAGTGGGAGTGCAGAGTATTAGATCTGACGAACATCAACAAGAAGGTGGGTCGTTCATCCTGAACTTGGATTGTAACTCGGAGGCGATGCGCTTCATGATGGAAGAAAAGGAAAGCGCGTTGAATGCATGAGATTATCTCAAGGTTTGTGTACTAATCATACTTCCTCCATTAATAACAAAAAGGAAGATAACTTTCATACTTCTTTTGGGTTTTTATATATATTAAAAAAATGAATGGTATTTCGCTCTTTAGATGGTTTGACGGACTATAAAGAGTTTTTTGGAGCTGACACCAGCGTGGATGGGAGATAGAGAGAGAGAATCGGAATCCATGACGTTCTCTCGGGAGGACCGTGACGACGACGCCGGAGAACTCACCGCCGGCGTCGACCTCAGCTCTCCGCTCCGGTACGTTCCTCTCGACCACGTTTACTCAGCAACCTCGAAAATTGTGAAGCCTCGCAAGATCGTCCTCGGTCTCTGCGTCGTCGAAGATTTCGACCGGATTTAGCATCGCCGTCATCTGCCGATCACGCCGCGGCCTGAGATTGTCAATGTGTACACGCGACGCGCGAAGAGGCGGATCGCTCTACGAGACGTTGCTCTCACGCGCCGACGACGGAGCGCCGAAATTGGAGCGGCGGAGTTACGATTTTCGAGGGAGGAGCGCCGAGAAGGGAGTGAAGAGGAAGAAGCCGAGCTCCGGTGTGAAGGTGTCTTCGGATTCCGCTGCCACTAAGAGACGGGTTAGGTACTAGTTCTGAGCCTTTTTTTTGCGGTTTTGCTTTTGCTCTTTCATCGTTGGAAATTGGATTGAGTTGTTGGGTTTTAGTTGTAGTCTGACTTGAGGTTTCGACCTATTAAATTGGATGATTTAGATTTCGAAAATATGGAGAATTAAACATCGTAAGAGAAATCTTTTCTAGAGTTTCGATTGCTCGTCTGTCTGACTCTGACTTGGAAGATTTAGGATGAAATGAAATTGCAATCATTGATGAATAAAAGAGAAATATATTTTTTAAGTAGTGAACGGCTGTTCGGGTAATATGGTGCATTATTTATCATTTCGTTTTCTGACTCCTAACTTGGATGATTTAGGATGAAAAGAAGACATAAAAATAATAGTGATTGGCTGTTTGGAGAATACAGTGAATTGCTCGTCTGAATTTAGTTTTCTGACTCTAACTTGGATGATTTAGGATGAAATGTAAATTGCAATCGTTGATGGATAAGAGATAAATCTTTTTTTGAAGTAGTGAATGGCTGTTCGGGTAATATGGTGCATTATTTATCGTTGATAAATTTAAATATGTTTCTGTTTTCATCGGCAGTTTGAGCTTTGATGGTGCCGATCCACAGTCGTTCATTGGATTGAAATGCAAGGTAATACATGTTTATACTTGTGTTGTGTAGTTATTTTTTTCTCTCTTTGGTTAAATATTTTCCATGGATATTCATTCATGGAAGCTTTGTTGAGTACAGGTTTATTGGCCACTTGATGCGGATTGGTATTCGGGCCGTGTTGTGGACTATGATTCCGAGACTAATCAGCATCAGGTATATTTATTGGTTTGATTTTCTTTCTTCTATTCTTTATAGTTCGTGTTCTTTCCTTATTTGAAAACAAAATGACAGGTTAAATATGAAAGACGGTGACGCAAAGAAATTGGTTCTATAAAGTTAGAGAGTTACATTTTTCATTTCTCGCGAAGAAATGAGGATACTGAACTTGACCTGTAATCTTACTGGTACGTCATAAAGAGTTTTTACATCATTGCTGTGGCCTGAGAAATAGACTCATCTCACTTACTCGCTTACTCTTGACACCTTATACCATCTTATGAAAAAAAATCATGAATTTAATCACACTCAAGGTCTTGGTTTTTGTAAGATAAAATATGTAGTTGACCATATTTGTTCACCATTTCCGTAAATTGGGGCAGCTAGTTTCTTCATTGTTTTGTTTATGTTCCTGACTCTTTAAACTACACGCCATCTATAACCCTGAATCCACAAGAGGCTTTTATGATCTTATTCGATCCCTCTCTTCTTCTCTAAATAGTATGAATAACTAGTGTTTAGCTTTAACAGTCATTGAAAACTTATCTTAATTGTTTTCTTTCTAGGTCATACTATGTGGCCAGCGGTGGTTATAGACAAGTTACTCACTGTTGACCGTAAAGGCTTAAGCAAAACAGCGGGAGGAAGATCAGTTCCAGTCCAATTTTTTGGTACCCATGACTTTGCAAGGTTTTCTTATTCTTTTTTTTTTTATAATTTATTTATTTATAGGACACAGCCCACTTTTTTTTCATGAAGAATCATTTTTAACCTCATACTTGTTATTTCATTGTTTTTATGTTTTCTAGAGTAAGAGTGAACCAGGTTATCTCATTCTTCAGAGGACTCATTTCTTCGTTCCACCTCAAATGCAAGAAACCAAGATTTTTATTGTAGGCTCGGAAGAAGCAAAAATGTATACATGGTGTTATTCTATCAAGGAATCATTTGCTTTAGTGAGTACGCTGGTATCTAAATGGTTGTTATATCTTATGTAGTGGCATGTATCTGAGCGAGCAACAGCTTCCAGAAAGAAGGCTAAGGCTGCAAAACGGAATAAATATCGATGGTGATGATAACGCAAGTGGAGATGATGAGTCAGGCGATGATTGTGCAAGAGATTTTATTGTCCAGGGAATGTTGGAAGCTTCTCCGCATGATATGGGAGATCTGCAAGTTATAAGCCTTGGTAAGCTTTCGATTATACACATGTTCATTAATCAATTCACTTTTCTGAAGTTTAGATAGACCTTCGATTTTTGTCTGAAATGATTGACATGTTGTTTGGCTGTTGATATTATAGTTTTTATTTATTAGTGAAATCTCTCTGCAGGAAAGATTGTTAAAGACTCGAAATACTTTAGCGAAAATGGTTCATTTGGCTTGAAGGATTCACTGCTTCGAGGAAATTTACTTCAATAAAAGGTATTAACATTGCATTTTTTAGGTTTTTGTATGCTAATAGCATTACATTGTTCCTCATAATTTTTTTACTAACACTGCTGTTTCATTGTGTTTTTCATAAACTTTTATGGTCGTAGATCGAGCTGTGTGTGCTACGTATAAGATGGAAGTGTTAAGAGACGTTGAAACACATAGTAGACCTCTATTTAGAATAACACTGGATACTGGAGAGCAGGTCCGTGTTCTTTTCTCTTCGATATCGGGCTATCAATTATGATTGCTCAATCTCAGCTTTGTTATGGCATTCATGAGTTCGAATGCAATAATATCATGTTCATTTATCTATCCATGCATACTGATTTTATTTCCTTCATCCCAGTTCAAAGGATCCACTCCCTCATCTTGCTGGAATAAAATATACGAAAGAATAAAGCAATTACAGAACGGTTCCCATTGTATTGTTAAAAATTTGAAATACGTACATCTAATATACATATATTTTTTGCACACTACTATAGCTGCATTTACTATAATTTGACATGTCTTTCACAGGGATTATCAAGATATGCTCTATCTTCAAAAATGTCTATGTCCAAATTTTCCTCTAAAAGATATCGAGACCTACCCAATGGCTATAGACCTGTACGTGTCAACTGGAAAGACCTTGGTAAATGCAGCGTTTGCCACATGGACGAGGTGAAAGCTAGTTGTTCTTTCTTTTGGGATATTTATGTTTGATTTTGTTCTGCTAAAGTTTAGTTCAATTTTTGTTTTACTCTTTCTATTCTGGAAACTAGCAAGATCTCGATGGTCTAATTCTAATTTCATTGCCTTTCTTGATCCCGGTGCATCTCCCTTGTCTTACTGATTTGTATTCCTCATAATATTTTGCCCATTATAACCTTGGTTCATCGGTTAGATATCGTGTACCTTCAATTGATTCAGTCTTAGTTCTTAAAAGTATTATGTTTTACCCAAACTACCCAAGTACCCAAATTCAGCCCGTATCCTTTTCTTTTGTCAATATAACCTCTTTAACATGCCACCGCTGTTTTGATGACTGAGATTGATTTGTTTTGCAGGAGTACGAGAACAACCTTTTTCTGTAGTGTGACAAATGTAGAATGATGGTACTGCTCCTCATAAGCAATATTATTATGCCACACTTGAAATAGTTGCTATGATAATTTCTGTTCACACTTTTTTTTAGACTATTTCTGTTCACACTTATTTTGGTTATTGGTAACATCAAACTACACTTTCTGGTTCATCAATGCTCTGAAGATTGAACACATTCAGATGTTTTTAGACATTTCGTAGTATGTAGCACTCATTTTTTGCTCTTTCTCAGAATCATTGTTGGTTATGCGAACTCATTATGTCGTTTTCTTCTACTGTCGATTGTATGGTTTCTTCACAAATTTGGTTGCTCCGACTGTGGCAGGTGTTGAACCGTGAGAAGTTGCTGTGATCGGGGTTAGGGCTTTTCCGGAAGTCTGAGATCGGAGTTGCTAGTGCCTTTGCTGCAAGAGATATACTTAATCTCTAGGCCCTTTTCAACCGGAGATGCGATAAAGGCAGGGTCTATAGAACCCCAGGTGGTGGACATAGGACTTACTACCACATCACGTGTCTAGGATGTTCGTTGGCAAGGAATATTGTGTAGATTCAGGATTCGTAGACAAGGTTTATTGTGTAGCTTTTAGTACAAAGTCATCTTACTCACTCAAATACATTGTTCTTTTTTTTGCTAGTAGCATTTTGAAGTGGCAGATCCTAGGCAGGAAAGAGCTTCCAACAAACCTTGATGTGTTACCTCAAATCCCGGCTCTTTTGTCGCCGTCGGAGCATAACGACGACGGTCTCATTCTCAACCCGAAGCCGGAGCCGGCCGAGGCTCAGAGAGCCGATGATTCGCTGTGCGACGACGGCGGCGATCTCTCTCCGACCCCAAGAGGGTAAAAAGGTAACTAGCCTCCACTTTGTATGGATGGAATACGTAAACGTGTTGCTGGTCTTTCTTTCAACATGTGTCTCGTTTTTTTGGCATTTTAGTCCTACGTTTATTAATTATCTCGTAACATTTTGATCATTTTTGAAAAAAAAAACTACCGTTTATTTATTTATGATACACAGTAGCTAAAACATCTCTAGAAATATCTCATTGTCTTTTGTATTGCTTTGCTACTCGAACTAATCCTTGTGTCAAATTACATATATGAATTATTATAGCTAAAACATCTCTACTGTTTTAATAAATTGACAAGAACTCCGCTTCTCACATATTTTGGTCTACCTCATAGGTTTCGGCTCATTTTCTTGTTTCATTATCATGTTTAGTAAGAAATTTGAAAGGGATTACTTAGGTTTTAGTGTACTGCGCACAAAAACATACCCTCTATTTCTGATGAGTCTTAATTAGAATTCTCATTGTTCAGAGAATTTACTGTTTATGTGATATTATATATATATATATATGTTGTGTATGAAGATTTTCTATCAGTTTATAGGGTCTTGAAATATATATATATTAATTAGTTCCAAAGATTTGTTTGAACAACATTACATTGAGTAAATGACAATGGTCAATTATTTACTAATCCTTCGTTTTCATTATGGGTTCCTCCTTTTGATATATCTTTATTTTAATTTTTGGTATCAGAGAGAAGGCTGTTTGACGAACCTAGTTTAACAGCGGACCAGATTCCTCTATGTGAATAGTGTATGGATAATCTCCTTTGTTAAGTTCCTGAAAATAGACATTTGACTTCATCACTTAGCAGTCTCGTAGTTGTTTCAAAGCTCGAAGTTTCTCTTCTGCTTTGGTCACTAAGAATGTCTCAACAACAGAGTCAAAAAAGTACTATACTTGGTAGTGTAGTTAACATACTGATTTTTTTGGATTATCTTTCAGTTTCATATCTCCCAAAAGGAAGCAAAAGAGAGGGCGTTGAATGAATGAAGTCATCTCAAGGTTTGAACACTGATCTTAATTACTGTATTCTAATCATACTTCCTGCCTTAATAACAAAAGAGAAGATAACTTCCATTATTTTCTCGAGTTTTTTTACATCTAAAATAAAATGGACGATATTTCTCTCTTTAGATGGTTTGACTGACTAAAAAAAGTGTTTTTTTATATATATAGTTCTAATGACTGGTCAGCCAAAAAATTCAAACGAATTTCTTGTTTTTTCATATATATTTATTAGGTCTCAGTCAAACTGTTGTGGGAGCATAAGAAACATTTTCGTAATCTTTGACTGACATATATATATATATATATATAATATTTTTTTATCAAAGAAGTTAATAACTGAGATTAGATTGAGATTATGCAATGATGAATTATTTTTCGGTGTGTATTATATGATGGTTGTTCTTATGGAAATTGATAATTCTCTCTCAGTACATAAAGCAATGCAGTGAGCCACCACACCGAAGCATCTGAGTCTGTCTCAAGGTCATATTTTTCAGCTTAAAATACGTTTGTTTTTCTTTCTCAATCTTGGCCTCCACTTGGTACATTCTCAATACTGTTTCTAACACTTTGTTTTTTTTTGTGAATTTCTAAGTTATTAGACCCGAATCTGGTCAATTGTGTCTCGAGCGATGTCACAGAACGGAATATGGGTGAGATCAGGTTCTAGCATCTGTAAATTTTCAACTTTTTGCTAATATTCTTTCTCTTTTGCAGGATTACTATGTATACTTTAAAAAATGTGGAGCGCCACGCTATGTATAGTAAATAGGCAAGTTGGATTTTTTTTATGTTGAGTTGATTTATCGTGATTTTTTTTACTAAAATGTGTTCTCCTGAAGCTAACATTTTGAAGATCGACTTAGTGGTCATTATTTTCAATTTGTTGTAGGGGGTTATCAACCATAGAGTCAACAAGATTTTGAGAGATAATGGAGAAAAGAGTTTCGGAAAAACAGACTACTTCTAAGTGTGGGGGTCTCTCCAGAACGAGGAATTTTTCCTTAGGAACTTTTCCTTCCTGCTTATGCCAAGATTAAAGTTAGAGGTAACATGTTGATTCCTCAGTCTCTGCCGTTGAGCTCAAACGGACGAACAGTGAACGTCGGTCTGTCGGTCTGTTTCGTTTTTTTGACAATAGCCGAAAACAAAGCTTTCTCGCACGCGCCCCCACAAACTCATAAACATTGATTGTTCTTGGCCCCACGCCCGAAGGGACCCTCACTACTGACAAGAATTTTAATTGCAATTCTGAGGTGGACCCTTCACTGGACTTCTTTCGACCGAGTCCGGATCCGTGAACTTCCCTAATCCTCCCACAAATTCGAAGGTTCGGGCCGAAGACCCAACTTGGCCCAAACCTTCACTGATCCCTCTTAATCCCAAAAGCCTCATCGAGAATTTTCGTCCAATTCGATCATTCCGGGGATTGTACCTATTTGAAGCCACGAAGCCAGACCTTTGCGTACCTGCGGCGAATGCTTTCTCTCGGGATGAAAGGAAATTTGCCATGAAATATGCCTGAAGAACGATGAACATGGATTCTCCCTTTAAACCACATTCCCAACTCAAACTTAAACCCGAAGGGAGGGACCCCACTACTGACAATAATTTTAATTGCAATTATGAGGTGGACCCTTAAATGGGCTTCTTTCGACCGGGTCTAGATCCGTAAACTTCCCTAATCCTCCCACAAATTCGACGGCCCGGTCCGAAGACCCAACTTGGCCCAAACCTTCCTCAGTGACCCCTCAATCCCAAAAGCCTCATCGAGAATATTCGTCCAATTTGGTCATCCAGGGGACTTTACCTATTCGAGCCACGAAGCTAGACCTTTCACTGTTGATACCACAGCGAACCTGCGACGAATGCTTTCTCTGGGGACGAAAGAAAATTCACGATGAAGAATGCTTTCTCTGGGGATGAAAGAAAATTCGCGATGAAATATGCCCGAAGAACGATGAACATGGATTCTCCCTTTAAACAACATTCTCAACTCAAACTTAAACCCGAAGGGAGGGACCTCCACTACTGACAAGAATTTTGAGGTGGACCCTTCAATGGGCTTCTTTTGACCGGGTCCAGATCCGTGAACTTCCCTAATCCTCCCACAAATTCGAAAAGCGTTCCTCAGTGACCCCTACCAATCCCAAAAGCGTCATCGAGAATTTTCGTCCAATTCGATCATCCCGGGGACAATACCTATTCGAAGCCACGAATCCAGACCTTTCACTGTGGATACCACAACGAACCTGCGACGAATGCTTTCTCTCAGGATGAAAGAAAATTCGCGATGATATATGCTTGAAGAACGATGAACATGGATTCTCCCTTTAAACCACATTCCTAACTCAAACTTAAACCCGAAAGGAAGGACCCCACTACTGACAAGAATTTTAATTGAAATTCTGAGATGGACCCTTTACTAGGCTTCTTTCCACCAGCTCCGGATCCGTGAACTTACCTAATTCTACCACAAATTCGAAGGTCTGGTCTGAAGACCCAACTTGGCCCAAACCTTCAGTGACCCCTCTCAATTTCAAAAGCCTCGTCGAGAATTTTCGTCCAGATCTTTCACTCTCTCGGGATGAAAGGAAATTCCAACTTACTTGCGAAGAATGCTTTCTCTCGGGATGAAAGGAAATTCCAACTAACCTGCGAAGAATGCTTTCTCTCGGGATGAAAAGAAATTCGCGATGAAATATGCCCGAAGAACAGTGAACATAGATTCTCCCTTTAAACCATATTCCCAACTCAAACTTAAACCCGAAGGGTGGGACCCTCACTACTAACAAGAATTTTAATTGCAATTCTGAGGTGGACCCTTCACTCGGCTTCTTCCGACTGGGTCCGGGTCCGGGTCCGGGTCCGTGAACTTCCCTAATCCTCCCACAAATTCGAAGGCCCGGTTCGAAGACACAACTTGGCCAAAACCTTCCTCAGTGACCCCTCTCAATCCCAAAAGCCTCATCGAGAATTTTCGTCCAATTCGATCATCCCGGGGACTGTGCCTATTCGAAGCCAGATCTTTCGCTGTGTATACCACAACTAACCTGCGAAGAATGCTTTCTCTCGGGATGAAAGGAAATTCGCGATGAAATATGCCCGAAGAACGATGAACATGGATTCTCCCTTTAAACCACATTCCCAACTCAAACTTAAACCCGAAGGGTGGGACCCCACTACTGACAAGAATTTTAATTGCAATTCTGAGGCGGACACTTCACGGGGCTTCTTTCGACCGGGTCCTGATCCATGAACTTCCCTAATCCTCCCACAAATTTGAAGGCTCGGTCTCCAGTCTGGCGAAGGTTCTTGTCCGGCGATCCCTGTTCCGTGAGGTGCTCCAATCCGGCGGGTCACTCCTGTCTGGCGAACAGGTGCACAGACTTCCTGTCTGCTGTCATGCTAAGCTTCCCAGTCCGGCGAGGGTCATGTTCGACCAGTCCCTGTCTGGTGAACTTGTTGTCCGGCGCCCCTGTCTTCCCACTCCGGCGAAGAAGTGCCTAAGGCAATCCGACGAGCCTATTTTCCAACGTGAGGTACTCCAGTCCGGCGGGACGCGTGGTGCAGCGCAGGTGATTATAACGTGACGAGATTTCAAGAGGAGCGATCCAGCCCTACTCGAGCTAGGAGGGGATGGGAGATTTTAACGAATTTATCTCTGACTCGAGTCTCGGCGACTCTCCTCTTAAAAACACTTCTTTCACTTGGTCTTCGTTTCGAGTCTCTCTGATTTGTTGTCGCCTCAACCAATTCCTCCTACCTAAATGGAAGTCTATATTTTCGTTCAGTGAACAAGAACCTTTGCTCCGCCGGGTCTCGGATCACTCGTTCATCTCTTTCTCCACCACAACACCAAAGTGGGGTCCGGCCCCTTTCAGTCTCGACAATCGGTGGCTCGAGGACCCTTCTTTCTGAGACTTAATAAAGGCACGGTGGTCGGATATGAACCTCCTTCACCTCGGGTAGGAAGTCCACGCTTTCTCCCTCAAACTCCACGCTATCAAAGACCACATCCGTGATTGGGCTGCGAAATAGAAGACTGAAATCGAAGGTAACAAACGCTCGCCTGAATCTCGCCTCTTTTTGATTGACAAACTTGAGGGGGGAACTCCGACGCGAGCGCTTCGAGATTAAAGACACCCTGAAGGAAGGCGACATTAACTCCAAGTACTTCCATCTCCTCATGAATTCAACGAAAGCCATTAACGGTATATGGAATGGAGATTAGAAAGAAGCGACGGTTCTACTATTGACAGCCCGAACGAGATAGTCAATGAGAAACGCCTTTTATTCATCCTTGTTTCGAGCTGAACCTACCTTTGGTTTCGATGATCGTGGAATTCTTTGGCAACCCATCTTGGCTGCCATCAACCATGACCTCATCGCTCCTATCAGAACAACGATGTTCGATATGGCGCGAGATAAGTCTCCGAGTCTAGATGGCTTTACGATAGCCTTTTACCAAGATATGTGGGAAATGAAGAATTTATGTGAGCGTGAAATGTTACCAAGATATGTGGGACGTCGTTAAATCTGACTTTTATTTGATACCTAAGAAAGTGGAGTCGAGAAAGGTCGCGGACTGCAAGCCGATTAGTTTGATCTCAAGTGCGTACAAGAATTTCTAATTCTAAAGTGCTTTGTAACCGCTTAAGAGAGATCATGGGGGAAACTATCTCGGTTGAATAGGCTGCGTTTGTGGAAGGTCATCAAATGGCTCACCTTATTCTTATCGCTAACGAAGTCGTCGAGACAAACGTCCAAAAAAAGTGAAGCGAACGTCGGGACTTCCTCGAAAAGACTTCCTCGACTTCGTTTTAAAAAAAAAAAGGTTTCGATCCCGATGGAGAAAATGGATCAAAGGCTGCCTCAATTATTCCTCGATTTCCGTCATTGTGAACGACAAGCCTCGAGTTAAGATCACGTGTTCTCGATGACTAAGACAAAGTGACCATCTCTCACCCTTTCTTTTCACTTTTATCGCCAGATCTATTTCTTGAGGCTGCGATGCAGGGCTGTTCACTCCCATCTACGTCGGGGCACATAGGGTTCACATCTCCCATCTCAGATTTGCCAATGACATCCTCGTTTTTTGTTGCATTTCTCTCGATAATTGGTCCCAGCTCAACCTCAACAATATTGTGAGAGAGTTCTTCGACACCTCGGGGTTGAAGGTGAACCTGAGTAAAAGTTCATTCATCGACATTAACTCTCTGACTGCCTCGGTTTTGGATATGGCTGATCGTCTCATATGCTCGACGAAAACCTGGCCCATAACTTACCTCAGAGACTCTTCAGTTGGCAACGCGGATTCCTCTCGACAGGAGGGAAGCTCTAGCTCATTAAAGTTTTCCTAGCAGCCATCCCTAACCATTATCGCCTATAGGTATTTGCGGTACCATCGAAAAAATTATGAGAGACTTTATTCTGGAAAGGCTTTGGAGATGCAAAAGGGGTCCACTCGGTTTCATGGACCTCTGTTGTCGGTCAAAAATTAAAAGAGGTCTCGGTATCGGGAAAATCGTCGATAAGAATGTGAGCTTCCTCGCTAAATGGTTGTGGCGGTTCTCGTTGAAACCTGACTCCTTGTGGCACAAAACCATTAACGCGATCCATGGGCTAGAGCCTTTCTTCGAAGCCCTTGGAAGGCTATCATATCGGTGGGTGAGCCTTTCTTCTCGAGAGTAAGTTGGAAGGTTCACGACGGCTCTTTGGTGAGATTTTGGAAAAATGTGTGGCTCGCGGCCCTCCCCCAAATTGGCAAGGATCTGCTCTGAAGACAAAATTGCCTCATTCACTATTCTTGACCTTTCGGAGATCGAGAATGTCTCGTGAGATCTTGACTTGACCATGCACTTTACTACTAGGGAAATCGACGAAGCTTCTGACCTCCTCCACATGCTCGAAATCATTAAAGTTTGGATCGGTAGGAAGGATATGAGTATTTGGTTGAACGACTCGGAGTATTTCTCAGATAAGTCCATGTCTCTAAACCTCTCTTCTTCTTCGGGCATCCCCGACTGGTTTGGGGCTGAATTTATTTGGAAACTTCCAAAGTCCACGTTTTCGGGTGGTTACTTCTCTTCAACAAACTTAGTACGGACGACATCATCCAACGACGCAGCCTTGCTAGCTCTTGTTTCCCCTCGCGCTGCAGCCTCTGCCATCGTGCTGAGGAAACTCGTAATCATTTATTCAGAGATTGCAGGTTCTCTAATAAAATATGGAGAAAAGTCTGCTCCAGTCTGAACGCGTCGCCTCCTGCTCAGAAGTGACTTTGTCTTTGAAGATTTCTTTCTTTGGTTGGGGACAGTTGGGAAAAGTGCTAAAGCTCGGTCGTGATGTAAGCCTATCTTCTTCGCTGTCTGCTGGTCGATTTGGAAACTTCGTAACAGCTAAATCTTCGAAGATGCGTCGATTGGTTTCGATAATTTTTTGGACTCTCTGTGCAGGACGATCGGGTTTTGGTTTACTACACATACACATATTGATTGGTTTGTGGGGATGAAGGTAACTTATGTATCATTATTATGTATCAATGATGTCTCTCACCTCGTACGTGTCGTTAAGAATCCCAATGTAGGTCATCCGACGGACTCGTCAATCACATCTCAATACTTTTGGTATATAATTGCAGTGAATTCATCACTCCCCGGAATCTTAACATCATTCATCGAGAATATCGTCTTTTTAACCTTTCTTGGCTCAAAATGACGCTCCAACTTTGCGTTCATGGCTTCCGTTATCTTCGACTGAACGCCCCCAATCACTGTCTCAATATTTTACGTGGAAGGCCTCGTCGAGGTAAAAATATCTTCAAAGTACCTGTAATCTATCCTCTTGATCTTTGTCTCACTATTGTGTTAGTCGCCATGCTCGTTAGCAAGTCCCGTTATGGCGTTATTCCTCCTCGCAAACGTCTTGGAAGAACTTTATATTTTTATCCTCGCATAACATCCAAGACGACCTACTCATCTTCCTCCAAAACTAATCATCATTCTCCAACAGGGTCCAACTGTCTCTTCTCTCGACGAAAAGTCTCATACATAAATACGGTCTCAATCTATCCACGAGTTCTACATTTTTATTTCTGCTTCTCGATCTGGTCTCTGATCCTTTTATTCTTCTCGAAACTCCATCGAGTCAAACTCCAATTGTACCTGATTGCTACCATCTGCTAAATTCGAACCTTGGTCTCCTCTTGAACCTCTCTCTAGGGCTCTCCGAATCTTTTCCTTGCACTTTGGCTCTTTTATCTGAAAAAGAATCTCTTTGCTCTCCCAAATCGCACTTTGGCTCTTTTATTTGAAGACGTCTCCCTCGCTAAAAGGCGGAAGGATGTGACCAACGCAAGTTTCTTTCCAACCTCTCATACTCCACCTGCAACCCCAAAACGCATAGAAAACTGTCTATCTCACCTCCTGGAAAAATGGAAACTGACGTCAGAGGTTATCCTCCTCTTGGCTAACTCTGCTCTAGCCGGTACCCAACCTAGGCAGACTCGCCAACAGAGGAGTTTCACCTTAGGTGGAATTCTCATATGCCAGAACTTCGTCCACCAACTCTACATCACTGTCATATTAGAAGAGCAGAAGAGCTGACGTCGGGAGTGCTGGCTCTCTCCATCGCAACTCAGTAGCCTCTCTTGACGGAGTACTCTCCATCCTCAATAAAGTACCAGCTTTGTATGTCCGGGATTCCTTCTCCTTCACTGGAATTCTCAATACCGTGGCAATATTAATTTTCAAGGACAAATCATGTTATGGTCATGTGAAAATTATCATGTCCAAATCATCATAAACAACGATTTCAGTTTTTTTTCGACTTTCATCATCAGTAACTTCCACTTCTTGGGACTGAGAACATTGTTTTTCAATTAATTTGATTAAAAAAATGAATAAACAACAAATTCAAAACAATACTGCACTTAAATAGTTTATTACAATTTTGTTAACTGTTTGTAAATAATAAAAAAAACAAATAAACTAACCAGATTTTGTGAGTGAAAATAAAAATATGAGAAGAGGTATGAGTTACGTTTGATTAACATGCTATACGTTTTGAGTTTTGTAAACAAAACTCAAAAACGATTTACAGATCTTGGTATTTATAAATTACGACTGAAAGTGTGATATGAGTTTTGAGACTTTAAACAAATAGCTAAATAAGTGAAAAATGAAAGAGTCAACCAACTAAAACAACAATAATCAATTAATTATGGTTATTAAATGACCAAAAAACAAAAATGGTGGTACTGATTAGTTTCCACAATTATATGATTTAAAATCAACTTCACAAATCAATTCCATTTAAAAACCGGATTAATAAATCAATTGCAAAATATAACAAGTGAATACTAAAATATAATTCGAATTCCGAAGGAGGTGAGATCTAAAGTTAAAATGAGTGTATACTAAAATTATCATTTTATTAAAGAGAAAAATTTAGATAAACGAGTTACTTATGTGAACCAAACTTTAAATTAGTTATATAACGTTATTTGAATAATAGAGCAACTAATTACTCATTCAATAAAAGAAAGTTTGAATATTTATATATTCATCAAGTTAAATCACTGTATATATTCATTAAATTAACTTGTCAACTTATAAAGAATAAAAAGAAAGTTTGAAAAAGCTTATATAAATATTACCCTAAAAAAATTACAAGATGTGTGTAAATTTAGTAAAATAGTTTTATTTTTAATTTAAAATATATTGTTTAATAGTGATAAATTTATTATAATAATTATAAAAACTATGGTAGTATTGAATTATATTTTAATATTGAAGACTAGTAATAGTAGCCAATTTTTCAGTAGTCACTCTGGTAAGCAATAAATTCGAAATATAAATGAACCAATATAAATAGAAGAAACGAAAAGCTTATAAAAACACAAAGAAATACAAAATTTGAAATAAATTCCGCGAAAACGATGCCGCCACTACACTCCGTCGTCTCATCCGGATCGCCGATCTTCCATCCCACATCTCGACCGTCCATCGCCGATCTCCCATCCGACGTGGCTCCGTCTCGACCATACATCGCCTCCGTCGCTTTTCCTCGCTTCTTCGTTGCCGATTCGCACGCGCCGCCGCACAACGACCTTGGCTGCCGGATCTGGAAATTTCACCGGGTATAGCTCTCTCTATCTCTCTCTTTCTCTTTCTATATATATATTGATGTTATAACAGAGCCAAGACAAGGTCATTATGAAAGTTAGAATACTGGGATGGTCCGCTGCTAGATTTTACATTGAGCATTATCTACAAGCTTCCGAATCAAAGGTTTTCGAACTCTTCTTGTACCGAAATCTCTTTCCCATCAACTATAATTTTTTTATACCCATATATACATTTACAGAGTTTGAAATATCCTGCGTTTTGGGTTCATTTTAGCCAAAATCGATAATGGAAATTTGAAATAATCAGTATGAACAACAAATCGATATATAATTTTTTAGAACGACCCCCGAATGCATAAACATCGCTCTTATCCGTCAATTTGCCTAGAATCGAAGAAAAATGCAAGTAAGATGAAGTAATATTTCTCTAAAAAATATGCTTGTTTTTTTATTTTTAATCAACAATGCTAACCAAAATCTAAAAAATATACTATTCTAAAAAATACGTTATTCTCTGTGTGTTAGAGAGAGAGACACACACACATTATTATCCAATTGATTAATTACTTAATATATTATGCCCTACGTGGCAGCGTGATCATGTGCTCAAACACTAATATATAAACACACACATTAAACAGCCTCTCTCTCTCTCTCTCTCTCGTTATACATATCGTATCATATCATATTAACTTATTTTGTGACATAAATTTAAATAAATTAGCACATTCATATTATCTAATCTCAACTAATGAAAATAAATTAGCACATTCAATGAAAGAGGCCGAGGTGGTGTGCGATCGGATAGGAATATTTGTAGACGGAAGGCTTCAATGTAATCACTGATCATATATTTTTTCTTCCGAAGTTTAAGAAAAAATTAATATATTTGTAAGTCAATACAAATCAATCAATAGAGACATTATGCAAAAAAAATTAATTTTTGATTGGCTAATCGATATGATATATTTAAAATGTGCAGCTAAAAAGGTCGACTTGGCGATTCTTACGTATTGACAATGTCAACTTTGCCGGAAAATGTCACCCGTAAAACGCACTCCTATCATAATTGATTTAGAGTTTCTCTGAAATTATATTTGATTTTGTAAGTTTATAAAGGTAATATTATTTTCCCGGAGGCTAAAGTCAAAGATGTATATTTTATTTAAATAGTTATATGTTATAGTCATGTCATGTGTCATCAATAGTACCAGTAGATTTGATAATGTGTATGTATGGAATGCTCAATATGTGTTAGTTCTATAATTGTGTATATGCCTACTGTTATGTTATTTAATGAGATGGCTCAGTTGCTTAATTCCATATATAAATGGAAAAAAAATATGCTTTGTTAAAACATGAAAAAAAGCTCATTATTTATGTCCCATAAAAATATTAAATTCATCAGAAATTTGACTAAGAACATCTAATGAACATTTATATTAGAAATCATTTTTCAATATTTAGATGATATTTTTAAATAATTTATTGGTTTTCATGAATATAAAGTTGAAAGAGAATCAGGAAAATAGAGAAAAGAAAAATATGTCATTTAAAAATATAAAACTATCGTTTAAAACGATGTTTAATGATAAATTTTATCATTAAATTTTATAAAAATAAATAAATTTATCAAATTTCAAAACAGAACGATACTTTGCAACATTTAGAGGAAATAAGCGAATAAAAAATGTATATCCGTAGCTCCAACCTCGTTTTCACCTCCTAAACGAGTTATGGGGGGCGTAAAAAACCAATACTGAATTTATCTTTGATTTATAATTTATTTGTTTTATTTTTGAAGAGAGCAAATACCTTCTTTAATTTTCGCTTAAATAATTAATAATTACAAAAGCTTAAATACAAAATCGAAGTTGAATTAGGCCTAACTAAAGCCCAATATCCAAAGTCCAAACAAATTCCCGCCATCGAGCCCATCTCGCGAAGCAAAAGAGAGGAAGTCGAAGTCATACATACAACTCGTTGAAGAAATCGGATTGGAGACAAAGTCGAGCTGTCATCTTGCCGAAGAAGCCAGATTGAAATCTTCTCTTCAACGAGCACTGTGCAACGTGGCAAAATCTCCAACTAACCCGAATACACGAGCTCAAAATTATCAGTTTGACGATGTATTATAAATAGAGACACATGTTATCATTTTCGATCGTTATTCTTCTTCATTATCTAACAAATTCAATATTTCTTTTAGAATTCTTCAGCTCAATTTAACGAGTTCGATTATATTAATAAATTGTCATTCGATTTTCTTTGCGTTCTCGAATATATTATATTACATCTACGACATTTTACTGAGACCCTTTTTTCCCTATAAATCAAAATCGTAATAAAATCTCCTATATTTTATTTCGTGACTGTTGAGACGACATCAACAAAAATTATCTCGATGACTCGGTGATTTTAAATTTATTGCATGTTCTCATATTTTTAGAAATTGCCCAAACAAAAATGTAAAGAGAGAGAAGTTGGGGATAACTAACGTGACTGACGTTGAAGAAGTGACTTTGGAAGTTGATGAAGAAGTGCTGGAAGAAGGGAGGAAATAGTCTGTGATAAGATTCTGCTGGGGAAGTTGTTGATAGACAAGACCTACAACAAAAAATTTCTTGAGGCTGTTATGGAGAACCAATAGAACGTCAAGGAAGGGTTGGAGATCTACGATCTTCAGAATGCGACGCTGAAATTCTACTTTGGCTCCATTAGGGAGAAAAACGGGTGCTAGAGAATGAGCAATGGCTCTTCGATAAGGCGCTTCTATGCCTCTGTGACCCCACTAAGACTGATAATCCAACTCAGGGGACGTTCACGACTAGTCTCTGGACACATATTCATGGCCTTCTCTAGGTGGCACTTACGACAAAGATGGGGTCAATGCTTGGAGGCCAGATAGGGGTTGTGCTGAAGATTGACACTGATCAAAATGGGAGGGTAAGATATAGCTTTATCAGAGTCAGAGTGCAACTGGATATCACTTCGCAGAGGAAGGGGATATCAGTCAAGCTTGGAAAACACTCGGAGAAGATTTGGTGCGAAGTCAAGTATGAGAGGCTTCCTATGTTCTGCTTCTCATGTGGTCTCATCGGACACCAGTGAGAAAATGGTACTGTTGCGCGGGCTTCGAAGACATAACCGGAGGAAGGGTGGGGGTATGGCTCTTTTCTCGCTGGAGAGCAACCCAACAGATTTGCTTCATCTGTCTTCCTTGCTGGGACTTCATGTGAAATGAAGCGGAAGAAAAATGAGACACCCAAGTCGGCTGAGCGCGAAAGTAATTAATCGGTAAAAGGTCATGAGTTCACCGGATCACAACGGCCGAAAACAAGACACCAGGGAGTCAAAGAGGCGTAGGCTGAGAGGGACTACACCCTAGAAATCGAGAAGAAGGCAGGTGGCTCGAGACACCAGGAGGCTAGAAAACAAGGATAAGAGGATAATTTACAAAGTCTCGAGATGTCAAAACAAGGGGAATCCGAATCGGGCAATCGGGAGAAGCCACGTGGACATGAGGCAATTATGGAAAATCCGATTTCAATCCAGGGGTGAGTATCGCAATATCCCCAAGTCTAGAGAAAATAAAGCTAAATATGCCTCAAGCCTCAAGCCTAGGGATGGAATACCAGGGCGTACTAATAACCCTCACGAGCTTCCAATGCCGACGAGACTCTCGGTTCCCAGCGAGGGGGGAGGGGGTCTGAAGCGGGTTGGAAGGCCAAAAGTGGAGGATCGGAAAGACCCAAATCCTGGAAAAAAATGCGCCCGAACTCCAAGTTTTTCTCATGACGGAATAAAAGCCCGTCGAACGGAGGGGAAACGTGGAGGAGCGGAAGGAGCGGAAGGATTGAAGGCCCATAAACAACCAGGACTAGTGTCGTCCCAATCTTTGGAAGACTCAAGCGTTCAGAACCCGCCTCAACAAACAACTCATCTACTGACATTTCTTGAGAACTGGGATTTAACAGCAAATCTCTACGAACCCCAAGCAGCGCCCCACGGTGATGTGGGTGAATGATCACAATGTTAGCCTTGTTTTGGAACATCCAGGGGTTGGGTAACTCCCGGACGAAGAGACCCTTCAGTCACACTCTCTTGAGCATAAACCCGACATAGTGTTCTTGTCGGAAACAAAGCTCAAAAGTATGCGGCTTAGAGGGCTCGAGTGGCGATTGGCTTTGAAGGATGCTTTGTGGTGGATTGTGTGGGACGGAGCGGGGGCCTTATGTTCTTATGGCGGTATTCGATTCGGTCTGAGTTGGGGTCCTTTTCTCGTTTTCACATTGAGGGGATGGTTTACAACAAGGAAGAAGCTTTTGGGACTATATGGTATGGCGATCCTGTGGCGACAAATCGTAAACACTCTTGTCAGAAGAGTCCTGCATTCTTGGGATGGGCCATGGCTTGTGGGAGGAGATCTCAATGAAGTTATGGAAAACAGGGAGCTTAGCATGGACGGGTCCGGGAGCCCCACCTCTTTAAAGCCTTCAGGAGTATGGAGAGGATTGTGATCTTACGGGATTTGTGGTTTGAAGGGGCTGAGTTTACTTGACGCAAGAGCAAGGTGACTGATAGCAAGGAGGAGAGGTTGGATTGCTGCCTCGCGAATCCGGAATAGGGCCCGCCGCTGTTTCAAGAGCGATTCGTTGAAGATAAAAGTACACCGAACCCATATGAACTTTTACCATATCCATTGGGCAAATATAGGTTCAATCAATATTTGTTTTTGTTTTCCACCTTGAGTATTGGAACTCGGACCATCGGCCGATAATGCTGGCGACGTTGGGCAAGAAGATATAGTCTACTCCTAGGCGACAACGAAGATTTTTCTTCGAAGAAGCTTGGTGTGACGAGGAGGAAAGTGAGGCTATAATCCAGAAAATGTTATTCTTATATCTGATAGCCCATTGGAGCGGATAAGAGGAAGTTAGAGTTAATGTCTTCTTCGGAAAACCAACAAAAGAAAAGAGCCACGACAGGGGCCGGAATCACACAAAGTTTGAAGAAGCTGAGGTTTTAAACCTTTCAAGAAATCTAGCCTTGGCTTTTGGGAAAGGGATAAATATCAGAGAATAAGGGGGAGACATTCACGTGGTCGAAGGGCAACATAATGAGAAAAAATTTATTAGACTCGGGATAAGTAGATATGGGCTCTACAGGCAGCTAGGCAGCTTCTTCACGTGGACCAATGGTCAAAGAGAGGTGAATAAAATTATGTAGAGACTCGATTGTGTCATTTTTAGTACAAAGTGGGTGTGTAAATTCCCGAAAGCAGAAGTTCACACTCTTCACATCCTCTACTCGGATCATGCTCCGATATTGTTGGACCTGTTTGAGTTAGATGATAAAGGATCGCAACCTTTCCAGTTCTTTGAAGCTTGTTGTGACGACAAAGAATGCACAACTACACTCTTGAAAGTATTGCAGAGTGGCGAGGGTAATATCAAAAGAAGTTTCAAGTGAAAAATAAAAGAAGCAGGTAAAAAGCTCGGAGAGTGGCAAAGACTAAAGTGGAAGGAGACTCGAGATAGAATTAAAGAATGTGAAGGCAAACTTCTGAAAGTCCAAGGAGGTGACTTCTTGTCGAAGATGGAAGAGTAGGAGGTGAGGGCGCATCTCTATCTCTGAGAGTGTATGGAGACAAAAAGCGAGAGAGCTTTGGTTAAAGAAGGAGACGCAAACACAAAATATTTTCACACAGCGACAATTATTCGTCGAAAGAGGAACTAATTTGGCGCAATGCTAAACGACGATAAAGCCTGGTTAAAAGACAGAAAGAGCATTGGAGATGACCTACAAAAAAAATATGTGGCTTTGTTTAGCTCATCACAAACTTCGCATCTTGTAGATCTGCATAGTTTGGTTCAGCTTGATCTCACTGATGAGAAGAATGCTCTTATTGCCACGAATTCGAGTAAGGAAGAAATCAAGAAAATGGCCTGGCTGATGAATCCGTTGAAGGTCCCTGGACCAGTTGGGTTTCAAGGCATTTATTACAAAAAAAAAATACTAGAGTATATTGGGAAAAGATATGTGCGTTTTCATCTAGGATTTTTACGAAACTAGAGTCAATATATTTGTCAATGTCCGAAAGCCGTTGTGCCCCGAGTTCTTAAGATGAGAAATTAGGGAGACTATGCTATAAATATGGGGAAATGAGACATGAAGAGGAAGAGTGTAGGCACCAAGAGAGTCAGTTGTTGCGATCAATTCACTCCCCACATGTCTAGGACACTAGATTCATGCGGAGTCCAAGGTTCGTAGTTGCTTCCATGGAGATGAAGAGAAAGTAGGGAAGATTGACGGAGCGAGTGGTCGAGTTGAGGGTTTAAAAGGCCAACAAGATAGACCAAGATGAATTTTTATCAACGACCAACAATGCAGAGGATGCGCTGGAAAAGACGATGGAATCAAGTGAGCAATGACAAGGGGTTTCGGGGTCGGGGACAAACAGTGGAGGGCGACTTATGCCTGTCGTTGACATTGGCCAAGAGTAATATCACCCATGCAGGGAGGGGTCCACAATCGTCAACTCGCACCATAGTAAAACATAAAAATAAGGAAGGGGTAAGAATAATGGAGGAAAATATGTAAAATTATAATATGCCCTTAGATATTGGAACAACTTCACCAACCGAAGCATGGCAGAGAAGAGAAGAGTCAGGCCTATTGGCTTGGGAGGAAATGAGACAGCAGAGCCCAACCAAATGATAATGGAGGGCCCAAAAGCAATAAAGGAGATGAACCACGTGTATTATGAGTTAGAAGAGAGCTTAAAGTTCACTAAGGCCCATAGCCTTAGTAGAAGAAGGAAATAGGTCTAAGAGAATAGATCAGTGACTAATAAGAGAAAGACGGATGAGAATCGTGCCTGGGGCGATGAGTGGCTGGAGGGTGGGGAGCTGACGTCGGTCATTGCTAATATAGCAAAAGTTTTTGCCCTTGGGACAAGTCACTCCTTGAGCAATGACAACAGTAAAACCAAAGGAAAACATAAGATTACCTTCAAGAAGAAGCAAGATGAGAAGCGTAAGGAAGAGAACGATATCACCCTGAACTCAAGCACTGAATTAGGTTCATAAGATAATGCACCAACTAACATGGTCGAGGAGGCGGGCCTAAACAACCACCTATCTAATCCATGTTAATCTTGTCATGGAACTGTCGTGGCCTCGCAAGGGTACCGCGGAGCAAGCGTTAAGGAGCTTGCTCGGGGAGGGAAGGCCATATATCTTGGTGTTGTTGGAATAAAGTCCGGTACAAAAAAATGAAAAAAATGCGGGAGCGTCTCTGTTTTTGGGGTGAAGCAGCTTATCCTTCACATGGGGTATTGGGTGGGATGTGCACTTGGTGGAAGAGAGGTTTGGTGATAGATATATGGAAAGCTACAAAAAATATTATATGCGCGATTGCTCGGGGAGGAGTGGAAAATTTTGTGTGGGACTTCTTCGCCGTATAAAGATGACAAACCTCGGTTTTGGGACGAGATGGAATCGGTAGTCAACAGAATGGGGAGACCGTGGATGTTGATTGAGGATCTTAATGTTTTGTTTTCGACGGATGAGAAAATTGGGGGCTCTAGGTTTTCGTGGAATCATGGCAATACGTTGAGAAAGTTCCTTACAACCCGGTAGGCGTTGATATTGGGGTTGTGAGAATGTCATTTACCTGGAGTAATGGTAAGCAAGGGGAGAATAAGATCCTTGAAAGACTAGATAAGGCAATTGCGAGCCCGGATTGGATTATGAGATTTCCTAAAGTTGGGGTTAAGCACTTCCCAATTCCCACGTCGGACCACGCCCCAATACTTTTAAATTGATTCATGCTAGATGAGAGGGATAAGAGACCGTTCAGATTTTTTTTAGCATGGACTCCGAATTTGGATTGTAGAGTTGCCTAGCGCTGTCAGAGGGTCTTTTTTGAACAAAATTAAAAAGGCGAGAAGCGTATTCAGGTATGAAAAAACAAGAAGTGGAGGGAGATGATGGAGAGAATTACTAAGTAATTGCTTGAAATGCAAGCGAGTAGGAATGTTGATGAAAATAAGGAGTTCATATTAAGGAAAGAAACCTTAGAACTAGACAGGTACGGGGTTGGAGGAAAAAATCAAGAGAGTTATTGGCTGAAGCACGGGGATGCAAAATACAAAAAAATTCATGCTGCGACTGTTATTCGACGAAAAAGGAACCATATTGGAGGCTGAAAAAAGAATGAGGGAATGAATAGAGTAGAGGAAGGAGATTGGTAATTATTTGCAGAGCAGTTACCTGGAGTTGTTTAAGTCGACTAATCCTATCTTTCCAGATAATCTAGAAGGTTTGATTACGGAATAAATCTCTGAGCAAGAGAACCAGGATTAGTAAGATATCGCTAGAAGCTGAAATAAAATCGACAATATAGAGTATGAACACCTTGAAAGCTCCACACGGATGGATTTTTTTTAGACGAGATTTTTTACAAGTCCTATTGGGACATCATGGGCAGTGACGTTGTACAATTTATCCAAGACTTTCACTACTGGGTCCTTCGTGAAGAGGCAACATTTTCCCACATCGTTCTCATTCCAAAATCAGCTGAGTTCCGACCTATAAATTTGTGTAATTTTTGTTTTAAGGTGACTACCAAAATTATCACAGAGGAAAATCATGGACAGATTGATATCGCCTAGTCAATCGGCGTTTGTCCCGGGGAGATGGATTGCGAAAAATTCCATTTTGGCTAGAGAAATTTTCGAACCAAGGCGAAATGGTTGGGACAACTTTCAAGGATCAGGCTGGCAGGATTGTGTAGGATTATGTCGTCGATTAATCACTTGATGTTTGCGAAATAAATATAACAATTATACTGCTCCTAAAAAGAAGATGTTTGGTAGGGTAGATGGCTGGATGGCGAAGACAAGTACATCGACAATGATCAAATCGGTGGTACAAAGCATGCCAGCATACGCGATGTCTACTGTGAAGTTGCCGAAGAAATTCTAGTCAGAGATTGCGAGGATGACCAGGGAATTTTGGTGGAAAAGAACAATTACAGATAGATTTTTTGCACTCTCGAGTGGGGATAGATTTTTTGCACTCTCGAGTGGGGATAAAATCTGCAAACCTAAAGAGATGGGGTTTGAGCTTCAAGAACATGGAATTATTCAACAGAGATTTTAGAGATTTTCTATGGATGGTGGTGGCATAACCAAATCACCTTTGGGCGAGGATTTTGAAACAAAAATATTGTGGAGATTCAAGCTTTCTGGACCAGGAACTGAAGCGTATCTACTGTCTGGAAGGACATTACTCTCATGAAGAATCTCATTAACGATAACACTTTTTTTTGGTCGAAAATGGGGAGAACCTCATTAAAGATAACACTTTTTTCCACGAAGGGACGATAAGGTAGGACTTTGCCGTAGTCCAATACTTGTGTGGGGAAAACAAGGTCGAAGAGATTATAAAAATAAAGCCTAAGCCCCGAAACAACGATCTTCTAGCTCTTAGGAAGAACTCGACATTCTCTCCAAGAAGTTTTCAAAGTCTGTCCCTCTCCTCTCTTAATTATCGATTATGTCAGGAATGGAGAATTAAGCATGATCAAACTGCTTGTGTTCCTACACTTCTCTTGAAAACCACATCAAAAGAGTGTTATTTTGACATTAGTTGTTCCAAGCACATGACTGGAGATTCTGATTTTCAAGCAAATGTTCAACCTTGCTCTAAAGACAGTGTTACCTTCCAACTCCTGATAACATTCCGATCAAGTCCTTAAAATGTATTTTCAGCATCAACATCTAGGTCATCTGAATCTGCGAAGTATTAGAGATCTTATTTCCAAGGAGGCGGTAATTGATCTTCCCCATATCTTGAAATCTCACCATATACTTCGTGCCTCTCATAAAAACGTTGAATTCATCACTGCATCGAGTTCTTGAACTTCTCCACAGATAAGAGGTGAGATATGGCTGATTGGATCTTACTTGAAGAGAAAGAATTCTTCTAGAGAGAGTTACCTTCGCGAGAAGAGAATTCGTTGAATTGCTCCAACGAGTTCTAATCACTGGATAGGTAGAGAGAGAGGGAAAGTCTAACGATAGCTCCTATCTTTTTTTTGGTTTGGGCTCAATTAAATTAATTTTGTACCCGAGAAGCTCTATAATAGTTGCTCCAAGACAAGGTAGTTCGTGGTTTAGGTAGATGAGGAAAACGATTGATGGTTTGAGGTTATGATAAGGAGATGAGACCAAGCTTAATAAAGCATCCTTACTTGGGTGATCTGAATTTGGTCAAGGTACATAAACTCAAGGGCCCCAAGAGCAAAAAGGACCTTGGGGAAAAAAAGCGGGAAGACATGGTCTTGAGAGAGACAGCGGGAGCATGCCCTAAAATTCCTGGAACGACTGAAAAAGAGTTCGAGACAGCCATAACGTAAGGTTTTGGAAGGCCAACGAGACAGGGGAACCGGGGGAAGACTACTCCTATTAAGGTACTAAGAATTGAGGATGGAATTGAGAACGCCTTTGTGCATTTCCAACCCCACAAAGAGGTACCTTTAGAAACCAACTTGAGATTCTCAACAATAAAGAAGAAGGATAATTTTATCAAATCACCAACCACACCTGTAAAGCCTTCCGTTAAGGCATCCCAGAGATATTTTAGCGGTGTAGACACAAACTCTTTTCATGGAAGTTTTGTCCTAAGGCCCAATCTCAGCCACGTCTGGCTCCAAGCTCAAATTATATGTAAACTGCAAGATAACAAAATAAAATGAAATACTAAATAAACAAAAAACAAGTAGAAGAGTTAATTCATTCAAGAGTTGGAGGTGAAATTACCTCTTTGGCCTCGTCTTGGGGCAGAGTTCAAGACAAGCAGAGTATGCACGCACCATCGGCGAGCAGCTGAGAAAGTTGAGGGAGATGATCCAGAAAGAACCAGCATGGACCACTTTCCTCAGATGCCTATACACGCACAAGCGACAATTTCAAAATCATGGTTGTTTAATTTGTTTGTATTTTTTAATTAATCTGCCTTGAGATGAACTTTCCATGTAGCGCCCAATTGTTTGTGGATTGCCATGTGACAAAAGAGTGACGTTGCTTGAATTACAGAGCATGGTCTCATCGCACTTCCCTGCAAATCACACAATTGAACAATTAAATTTCCAAAATAGTCAAAGTCTGTCTAAACAGGTAAATGCAAAGAATTAAATAAAAATCATTGTCAAATATTTTGGACTTCAAAATAAATTATCACCCGTAGCCACAATGAGCAGATGTAGCAAATTTGGTATCCCATCACAATCTACGACGAACGAGATGAACCTGGACCGACTCCGATGGAATTTCACGGAGGAGCTTCCATGAAAGAGTTCCAGTAAACAGCACGCCCCGTCACCATCTCGAAGAGTATCACTCCAGCGTGCTCATTGGTCGGTGCTCCGAGAGCTATCTGCCGGAATTCCATCGGAACCACCACGGAGGTCTCGCCCAATCACACACAAGATAAATTTAGTTAACAAGGATAGCATTTAGATGGTATATATACGCACCTGTTGTTCAAGGTTAAGCAAATGTGCTATTGCAACCACTCATCTGCATAGTTAAGTAAAAAATCAAATAATAGATGATTATAATCCCCAAAAAAAACGTGAATGTGGAAAAGTCTCGATCCCATGTATGTCAAGACTGTACGGTGGGGGTTAGACGATCGGCGCAGCAGGTTGCGGTGGACGGCAACGCTGATCATCTCGACCTCGGCGCTGGAAGGCCGCCTCCCCGCCGGGGCTCTCGTGGTCGCTCAGGCGTTTGACCGCCACCCGCGTCTCGTCCCCCAGCACGTTCTTCTCGCTGTAATCCTCCGTGGTCACCTGCAGCTCCCGCCACGCGAACCGCAAGAGCTGCCCGAACGGGATTCATCGCTCCACCTCGTCCGCCACCATTACAACCTGCATCCCCAACACTTCCCTCCCTTCCTCTCCGCCTTCGACTCACACTCCAGCTCCGCGTTCCCCGTCAAACTGCACCCCCAACACGTGTCACTTTGCATCTAATGTCTATTTCTATGTCTCCCTCTACAGCTATCTATGTCTAACTACTCACACTCACTTGTACTTTGGGAGCTGGAAGAGTTTGGAAGGCACCGCGCCCGTGAGATGGTTCGAGTCCAGCTGACTGCGCACGTATACATACAGATTGGTGAGGTTGTCTCCTACATAAATAAGAAGAAGAAGAAGGGATTCGGATGGACGTACAGATTGGTGAGGTTGGTAAGAGCAGAGAGGGACTCCGGGATGGTTCCGGAGAGACTATTGTGACTCAAAATCCTGCAAGGTGCAAAGAAGAAGGGAATTAGGAGATGCTAAAAAGAAAGGAAGAAAGAGATGGCATTACAAGAACGGGAGGTTGAGGAGGTGAGCAAGGGAGGCGGGAATGGGACCCGTTAAGTTGTTGCGCTCCAAGTCCAAGTTGCTCAGATTCACAAGCTCTCCCAACTCCTTCGGGATGACGCCGGTGATGCCGTTCCCTTGGAATGAACTATGGCTTTCATAATATTACAAGTGAAGACCAAAGAAAAGAAGAGACGAGAGTTGATACTTACAACCCTTTCAGAGTCTTGAACTTTCCCAGTTTAGGGGACAAGCTCCTTGAAAACCCCATGCTGGGCAAGGATCTGTAGCACAGAATGCACAATTACAACATTCCACATATTGAGTGAGTGAGAGAGAGGGATTACAGTGTAACGACGTAGTTATTGGGATCACAGTTGACGTTGCGATTCCAGTCTTTTATCAACAATTTAATTTCAAGTGGCTATTATTTTTTCTTCTCCCAAATACTGGTTCTAATGTTTTCCTAGTAGCCTTTAAATAAGCAGTGAAATGGGAATGAAATTCCCAAAAAAACTATATACCTAAAGCAGCCTTTTAATAAGCAGTAAAATGGGAATGAAATTCCCAAAAAAACTATATACCTAAGAGCAGCCTTTAAATAAGCAGTGAAATGGGAATGAAATTCCCAAAAAAACTATATACCTAAGAGCAGCCTTTAAATAAGCAGTGAAATGGGAATGAAATTCCCAAAAAAACTATATACCTAAGAGCAGCCGTTCCAACCAGCAACCAAAACAAAAAACTGAAACTGAAAATCAGAATTGAAAACAAAAAACAAGATAGAAGATTGCCGACTAAGTAAACCTGCTGGAGAACGGGGAGAGTGGGTTCGAGGTGGCCGATGACAACAGCGAAGCAGATCGCCTCGAGGGCAGTGGTTCTCAACATCACAACTTTCCGTGATCCCTGAAAAATAGCATTCTCGGTGCTTATATCTATGTAAATGTCAGAATTCTTAAGTGGAAGGAAGACTTCTCATTTTTTGGCATAGACAAGTCTGTTTCCTTCCCTTTTGTGAACTCAAAGTTTCCAAGGTAGAGAATACTAGTCACAAATATTGCTTACTAGAGAGGGAAGACAATGAAAACAAAAGCGCGAAATCAAGTTGAATTTAATTGAAAGCTTCCGACAACCATTTAAGTCCATTTACACAATTTACCTCCTCTTCCAACAATATCCATTGCTCTTCTAGTATCAAGGTATTCCTTATCTTCTTGCCGTCCAACTCAAAGCAGTTTGTTTTATTCAAATAATGAAATGCTCCTGGATGCCCCAACTTGTATTTTTTATATCCTGCAAGAACAAATTTCAGAAAATAGGATCTTCCATGTCAATTAACATAAAATCAGGGAAGCAATCAGATGTTTCAAATTTTATGAACCCGAGAGAAGTTTAACACAAAAATACTAATATCTGTCCGGTTTTGAATCAACGATGAATGCGATTAATAATATAAATGTTAGGGTGCAGAAACTAGATGGCACAATAGTGGTATTACCTCAGGTGGTGCAGCACAAATCATGTAGAAGCAGTGGTAATATTTTTCAGAATCAGACATGCTCTTTCAAGCAAGCAAGTCCTAACAGCAGCTCCTAAGATTCTTCCACACGAGCTTAACGAAACGACTGCAAAACAACAGCAAAACCAAATGGGTAAATATTGGAAGCTTTAACAATCAGCTGTCATGTTCCGATGAAAAGAGACCTTTGATTATCCTTCTACCGTAACATAAACGAAGAGTGTTAAGGCCATCGATAATGCTTTTAAAATGATTAAACTAATACTTGATCATACATCTATATTAAAAAAAGTAGCGAATGAATTTATTACAAAAAATTAATACCTGATCGTTCGCGTTGATTTAGTAGCCATCAGTCGGCTCATCGCCACATTGGACCTTCATGCAGCAGCAAATGGCATTTGCACTGAATCTGACTACCTTCCCCTACAGCCATTAGCCGAGAGAGAAATCTCACATCAATTTGAAGGCTACATAAAAATTACTGCAACAGAATAGTTTATTTCCACACTGCACTGAATAAAGAAAATGTTGTGTACGATACTTGTATCAGAGAGTATAATAGCTGTCTTCTTTTCTCAGCTATTTCTTAAGGATGAGCATCAACGACACCATGAGAAAAAGAGATTAAGTCTCACAGAAACAGCAACATGATCGGAAAATGATACCCTGCACATAAACGTAAAGAGCAGCATTACTTTACTTGGTAAAAAATAGAACAACTTACAGTTGGCAACAAAGAGGTTACCATGTGCAGCTGTGTAGAAAGACTTTTCAGAGGAAAGAAATTCTTTGCAAGGTCGTTGTAGTTCCATTCGTCGAACACGTCCCGGCCTCCAGCTTCGGGCCACAAACGGAAGCCCGTACAGATACACCGACACCAACAAAGCTAGAATCAGCTTGTGGAGCTTTTCATTTCTGTTCACATATACATACGACATGACATGGATATCTATGATTCAATCAAGGTTTTACATAATATTACGTATTTATTAAGAGATATTACATAGTCATTACTGGAGTAGTTATTAAGAGATTATTAACTAGTTCTTAAAGAATGTTTAGTAGTTAATTCTTTATTATACTTTAAATTTAGGAACTAAACTGAAACAAAGTAAAAAATGAGAAGATCTCCACCAACCGTACTTGGTGTAGCCGTTCCCGCTTCATCACACAGTACACCGACTTCCACCCGACAGTTATGCATCCTGTACCAGCACGATATCACGCAGATCACCACCGTTGCTCATCAAACGAATTTCTCGTAGGATATATAGTACAGCTAATCCTAATTGCTTCCATGACACCCTGAACGTAGTAATAAATTTCACATGGGTTAAAAGAAAATAAGAAAGCTATAAAATTTCGATAATTAAGGATCTTTGTAAGAAGATTAATTGGCTTGACATCCTACCCCAAATTTTTCTTCCATGACATCCTACCCCACGTCGCAGTTGTTGTAACACATTTTTGTTCTCAACGATCGCTGGCTTAAGAAGATTATTTGGCTTGACACAACAAATGTATGTGAGCATAGAATTTAAAGCAATTGCTACAATTGCTGCTGAATGGGGACGCAGAACAGAGTACAAAGGTGATAAGAATATCATAAAGAGAATGTACTATAGCAGTTAAAAGATTAGTAAATACCTTAAACCGAGGACCTATGGAAGAAAATTTTGCATTTTGGATGAATCATCGACTAAAGATGGTAACAGTCCTGAAACAAATGGGCATGTTGAAGCATTCAAGAGAGCTAATGTTCTGCACTCATGTTTTCTTTGGTCTTGTCCAACAACAATTAAGTATCCTGATAAAATAATTTGAACATTATTTGGAGTTAGTTCTACAATCTAAACATCCCAAGAAAAACATTCACCAAGTCATACTTACATCGTCAGCATAGTGGAAAATGGTAAAGTCAATATGTGATAGATTTGTTGAACACTCTGTTATAGCAGATGATTCCAGCTTCCTGCCTGGGATTTTCCACTTCAATCTGATACTTGAAACTTGGAATAAAACCCCTAAAAATGAACAATGTATTTCAACAAACCAACACACATTTACTTTTTGGAATGAAATCCCGTGATAGTTAATTCACACACACATTTATGTATTGCGTTGCACTACAAACCTAGAAACATCTTGTTCCGTTGGATCTTTGGCTACCCTTGACGGCAAACTACGAGTCGGGCACCTCATACAAGCTGACAAAGTCGATGCTGAAAAACGCGTACCCAAGGAAGCCTAGGTAAAACGAGAAAACAAAAAATACCATTTCAAAAAGAATGAAAGCAACCTAAAAGTGATTATCCAAGCATAAATTTTTTTACTTGCAGGCAGAACATCTAGACAGATTTTTAACCAGAAGAAACAGGGCAGCAGAGATCAGGATGATTGTTTCATGAAAATTACATGTTACCAAATTGAAAAAGAGAAAAGGGAAAGTAAGGCCACTGAGATTACCTTACTACGCGTGAAGATGCAATCGATCTCATCTATAAAAATGCTTTGATAGAGTCAGATTTTTCTCTTCTACTCAGCGCACAGTACACAACTTGAGTCCTTAGAACAACAGCTATCTGCACTCAATTAAACACAAAAACTGTGAGTGAGAGAGGATGAAAGCAACTAACCTGTATCGAAGCAAAACTTGCACGTTGAAACAATAAGTGTAAACAAGTATTAAGAAATAATAGCAGGCCAGACGACAGCAATACTTCAGCTGCAAGGAAGTGAACTATATTTTCCATCATTCTCTTCTCGATATTTTAAAATGAAATCTATATATATTTTTGTATCTATACTAAATAATACTATTAGATGAACAAACTTCTAAATAGAGTAAAATAAAGCAATTGCTACAATTGCTGTTGAATGGGGACGCAGAACAGAAATACAAAGGTGATAAGAATATCATAAAGAGAATGTACTATAGCAGTTAAAAGATTAGTAAATACCTTAAACCGAGGACCTATGGAAGAAAATTTTGCGTTTTAGACGAATCCTTGGCTAAAGATGGTAACAGTCCTGAAACAAATGGGCATGTTGAAGCATTCAAGAGAGCTAATGTTATGCAACCATGTTGTCTTTATTCTTTTCCAAGAACAATTCAGTAACCTGATAAAATAATTTGAACATTGTTTGGAGTTAGTTCTACAGTCTAAAGATCCCAAGAAAAAACATTCACCCAGTCATACTTACATCGTCAACATAGTGGCAAATGGTAAGGTCAGTATGTGATAGATTTGTTAAAGCTCTGTTATAGCAGATGATTTCAGCTTCCTTACTGGGATTTGCCACCTCAATCTGATACTTGAAACTTAGAATAAAACCCCTGAAAGTGAACATTGTATTTTTGACACATAATCAATTTCAGGTAATGCACATCGAGTAAAGATTAGATGATTGTGTACAAATATATGAAAGCAAACAACAAACCTTATCTACAAATACTAAATCACCTCGCAGTCCTTGGTTGGCTTTCCACCATAAGGTTAGTCCCTAAAACTGCCATGACAAGTAACATTCATGTAACTTTTGACCCTGAAATAAAAAACAAAATAAAAAAAGATTGAGACAATTACCTTTACGATTTGCGATCCCATCTTTTTGCACTGGTGTATGTCTTCAGCATCAGACACTCTGTCAAGAGCACACTGTACATGGTCGAGGAATCAGAATCAGCTCCCACAAGATCTTGACCTCCTCTACCTGAGTCACCATGCATTGCCTCCACTCGCTCCAACTTTCAACAAACCAACAGACATTTAGACTTTCGAATAAAACCCCGTGATAGTTAATTCACGCACACATATATGTATTGCATTGCACTACAAACCTAGTAACACCTTGTTCCGGTGGATCTTTGGCTACCCTTGACGACAGACTGCGAGCCGGGCACCTTATACAAGCTGACAAAGTCACTGCTGGAGAAAGGTGTATCCAACGGAAGCCTACGTAAAACGAGAAAACAGAAAATACCATTTCAGAAAGAACAAAAGAAACTAAAAGTGATTATCCAAGCATAAAAAATATTAATTGTAGGCAGAGCATCTAGACATTTATCTAACAAGAAAAATCAGGCGGAAGAGATATGGATGATTTCATTATGTGGGATTTTGATGCTTGAGATGACTAGAAAATATTACAAATGTTGATTGCTATAGATAAAATTGAAATCAATTCAGAACTGAACGTTTATAAACATAATGAAATCAAACATCCATAAGCATACTCACACCAACATAACCCCCAAAAACCATTTCAGATCAGATGATTTAAGTCTCCGAACTTAACTAATCATACATATTAGTATATTAACAACTATGGCTTCAGCAATTATCATAAAACGCACAATATCCATAAACAGCCAAAATTATGCTCACATCATATCAACCCACCTAAATCTAGGGCGATAACTCAAATTCGATGAACATATGATCATTCCTAATCCGAAACGTCAAGTGATTCTAACAATCCATTAAATATAACCAAAACAGAACGGAATGAGACCGATCGAAGAACGAATGAAAATACCTTGGAAGGGGCGTGAAAGTGCGTCCAAGATCCCCAAGCGGAAGCGTTAGGCTCTCCGATATTGTATGGCAGATCTTTTGGGTTAAGAACAATTAAAAAACAAATTATAAACCAATCTAGGTTAAAATCAATGAAAACAAAATTTAAATCTGACGAAGAGTGACTCACGGCGATTTTAACAAGATTGTCAGAGTAAGAAAGGCTCAGATGGCTGAGACTTTTCAGCGAGTTGAGGAATATCCACGTCGCTTAGAGAATGGATGTCGATCGATCCCCAAGCGGAAGCGAAGGCTCTCCGATGTTGTTTGGCAGATCTTTTGGGTTAAGAACAATAAAAAAAATTATAAACCGATCTAGTTGATTTAACATCAGTCATGCTTTACCTTCTTGGGTACACTTATAGTTTTCTGGCTGCAGTTGCACTTTCTGGGGTCCCATAGCTTACTCGCCTGCCTTCATTTTCAAACTAAACAATAGAAATCTGTCTGACCATGCCACCCAGAGGCCCACCAGTCTCAGCAGCTACAACCTGAATTTATAACGTGAAAGGTGGTCCACGGTTTTGACAAAGATGAGAGAATAAAAGGAGTTACTCTTTCATGAATCATGCCTAATAACGGATGATATCGTATAGAAATCAAATTCTTAATACTCACAGGTCTATGTAGCAGTCGAACTTGCTATTTGGCCCAACATACTCGGGCTTGATCAATGTTAGATATCTGTCCTGCTCGAGACTGTCTCTGAACCGCAGTCTCTGACAGTTATTTTGTTTATCATCAAAATATTTTCTGGGTGCAGCTAGGTCCTCGGCAACCAGAAGATCATCAAGCAGTAACCTTGTAGTAGCAAATATGAATCACATTATTGACCTAAATTACTAGGTTACCACGAAAAGATGTCAGAATGGCTTCACAGGAAACGCGTTAATATCCTTCAACTTCAATTAATGTCCACAAACATTTCCAGCTATGGTCTCATAAATTATATTTGTCCATAAATAGTTCAACACTCAATGCACAGTTATAAAAGCAATTCGCATGATATCAAAGTTTGAAATATTTAATTACACAAAACAAAAATTCCATGAAACAGGGTTCCAACTTTTAAACATCAGGCTAGTATAAGTGCTAGATAGTGGAGAAGTAGGACTCTTAATTAATAAAATACTAGTAAAAAGTTGGGTGGGGCTGTGCAAATTTGTCACGAATTATGATGTACCTACGTTATTTTTTCACGATACAATGGAAATTACGGATTTAAAAACAGTAAGCATCTGTTCAATACAAGTTTTCGTCAAATTGAAAAACACCAAATGCAAAGTTAACCTTACCACACTGCTTGCATCTCTCCCACGACAGAGAAGTAAAAGGTCAAAAGACCGTGCACTTGCAGTTGCATACCTACAATTAAAATAAATTATATGCATGGTGGAGGTCCCTCTTATTATGCTTCCAATGTCCGCCGTTCTTAAGGCTTGGTAACCGTATCTAAAGACCACATATCAGCTAATTTCATAAAGACTTAACATAAATAAATAATGAACTAACGGTTCAAGTACTCACCGTCATTCCCCCCATTGGCCATTAGATATCTCTGCATGACCATAACCCAACCCTGGTCCCTATTGTGTGACATCAAGAGCAAGAAGGAAATGACACAAGATTATAAGACAGAATCATATAAACAAATTTTACTAACAAAATAAATCTTTATAATAACTAGAGAGAAAAAATAACACAATACTAACCTGAATAACCACCATAGTACCAACGGTGCTGCGCGGGTACCAACTGTGATCCTGTCCAATGTGTCAGCACATCAGCAGTGGCACCAGCAAGAACTGGAAATTCGTGCAAACTCGCGGTTGTGAGCGGATTGCACCTCAGCCCCGGCTCGACCTCCTCCTCCATCCCTGCACCTCGGCCCCTTTTGTCTTTTACTTTCCATTTTTTCCTCTTTTTTTCCTTTTTTCTTTTTTTCTTTTTTTTTTCTTTTTTATTCTTTTCCCTTTCAGTTTTTTGATCTATAACCTGATATTTGTGGAACATCAATGCACTTCCAGTCCAAAGATTGTGCCACACCATCGCTGCTTAAACAAACATCATGTACCTGAGGCAAACATAATTAGTCAAAGGGGAGAATTAAACTGGTCTACTCTTGTGTCAGAAAGAGAGAATGAAAATAAAGAAAAAAAAATGGTTTGGAAAATCATAATCATAAGATAAACTTACAAATTTGTAGTCATCATTCAAGAAGCTAACAGCTTTGGGCGTCTGGTTCAGCCATGCAAAATATTTAACCCTATAAATCGAGTATCATTAGCAAATCATCATATTCCCTTTCATCTCAAAAACATTATCATGATAAGCTAACCACTAATGTAAGGAAACAAACACACAAAGAGACACACATAAACACACAAAAATAAAAATGCAAACTCTGTATTTATTCGAGATCACAAAATATGCAGGGATGCTGCGAATTTTTTTTAAGTACCTCTGTGTATGTAACATTTACATCCCCAAAGATGACCGGTTTCTCCCTTGTGTGACCAGTTTTGGAGCGGCTGGCTTAGCTCCTTGTCCTCGGCCCGCAGATAAAGGCTTTGCCCTTGCTCTGGGTGCCCGTAGATTTTGAAGCTTCTAAGCTTTTGGAGAGTGTCATCGAGCTCCCGTTTGTAAATCAACTTGCGAGTCTCGAGAAACGCGTTCGTTTGAGCACGGATGTGCTTCTCTCGAACACCCTGTGGTACAGAGGATCTTCCAAGTATCTGTTGGCTCTGTGACTGAGATGCTAGGGTTTTTGCTCAGTTTAGTCTTCCACGGTGATCGAACCCAAAACCCTCACTTTCTGTAAATTGGAACGGCATTATAGTTTGGGTCAAATTCTGGACACGAACAACCTGTGGTACATGCCGATCAAACCGAAAACAAGAATAAATACCAGACTATCGTACAGAGGCTCTTCGTGTTTGTTCAGACTCACTAATTGTTTCGCTCGTGTTTGTTCAGACTCACTAATTGTTTCGCCATTCTCGCTCTGTTGCTCAGATGCTAGGTTTTAGTGGTCCATGCGGATCAAACCCAAAACCCTGACGGACGAGAGTGACGACTCTGCGCTTTCTGTAGATTCGACGGGGCTTGAGTTTGGGTCAAATTCTGGACAAAAAACAATACAGCCCATTTATAATTGTATAAATTCCTAAAGGAAAAAATGATAAATGTGCGTCATAAACACTAAACTTCATCAATTATATTTAATGCGTGAAGAAAGATCCAAAACACCATAATAACTAACAGTCTGGTGCAAACTTCCTATAACAAGGACTTATAACGCATAAAAAGGCGTGCATTGTAAAAATTAACATACCTTTGGGGCAAGAATAACCACAGATTTAAGAGTCAACTCTCGTAGAAAGGCAGAAATATCGAAGAACTCAGTTGCCACATGACCGTAAACCTGGTCAATAGAATTTTAACAAAGTTAAAAAATAACACATCAAGAACCCTATGCCAATATTTCTCAATAAAAGGAAGATGTAAACTATATATGTGATGAAGTTCATACTTGCTCATCAACCACTTGTGCTGATAAAACTTCTCCAAACTGATATAATCTATGTGTTGTAGAAGACCAACTCTAATTGCTCATCATTGGAGGCAAAGTGTTTAACAACTGTAGACAGTACCTAGCAGATCAAAGAGGAAGATGATCTAATAAATATACTCTGTAACAAGCAAGAAAACCGATAACAACTAATTTGATAATCATTGAAAAAATGAACAGAGTTGGGGAGAAGTTACACGCAAATATCTAAGGTTATAGTCTCATACCTTCACCCGTAAATCCCTCTGTTGAAAATCAAGAATCCATTTTTAACGCAGCCAAAGCAGGAGCTGAAGCTGAGCCGAAAGCAGCTGCATAAACAAGAGTAAATTACGAATTAAGAATCTTGAACAAGTACATCCTTCAATTAAACGAAATTCAGATTAAACCATCAATCCACACCTTCTTTAATATAATCTTGCGAGGAAGCTGCTCTGCCAAATTTGGAAGCTTGCGGAAACATGTTTCCTTTTCTACACTATCTTTCAAGTTTAAGATCTCCATGAAATGTATGGTATCCACCAACTTATTCTGAAAATATTATTATATCCAAATACAACACTTTAGTAAAGATACCACAATAAGTGTAAAAAATTAGCATATATGGCCAAAGGTCCACACACACACACGTACAAAAAGAGTGATGGACTACATCAACTCGATGAGGATCCTCAAAATACTGGATATAACTTAATTCAGTCCAAAACCTATCTCAAGATTTGTGAACATATCAAAATGAAATATACATCTAAAGCAAAACAATGGGAATCCAAATCAACCAAACAGTAATATTGATGATTCATCGAATAAAAAATTGGCCATATATTTTTACTACAATGTAGAAACTGACTGATACGAGATAACTATAAACAAATATAACTTGATACCGGAAGAATAATTTGTCCCTATTAGATATCTCAAAAGATATTTTGCTAACCTTTGGGATGGAAACGGTATTTCGCAGTTCTTCTGTTCTGCTTATCTTCGCACCAGAAAAAAACTCATAGATAAGACAACCTATCATAAACATGGCAACAACATGAAAAAAGCTCATACATAAGACAACATATTACAGTCGAAAAGAGATATTTACATGCATGGTGGAGGTCCCTCTTATTCTGGTTCAAATTTACACCATTCATAAGGCTTGGTACTGTACCTAAAGCCCACATTTCAGCTAAAGAACGTTTTTCTGAGGAAGAAGAAGAAAAACGCCCAATCCCGCGTCATTTGAGTTCCCATATTCTTGAACATAAAGAAAAATAAATAGAGTTTAAAATTGAAACATATTTGTTACCATCCTTACCTAGACATTCATTTTAAAGCTTCAGTGCTTGCACCGACAAAACCTGAAAGTTCATGCAAACCCGCACGATCGCACCTCAGCCCCGCCTCGACCTCCTCATCCATCCCTGCATCTCGGCCCCCCTTTTTTTATTTCTTTCCATCTTTTTCATTTTCTTCTATTTTTTTTCTTTTTTTCTTTTTTTTCATGCTTTTTTTTTTCTTTTTTTTTCTTTTTTTTCTTTTTTTTTTTCTTTTTTTTTCTTTTTTTCTTTTTTTTTCTTTTTTTTTCTTTTTTTTTCTTTTTTTTTTTTCTTTTTTTTTCTTTTTTTTTCTTTTTTTTTTTTTTTTTTCTTTTTTTTTCTTTTTTTTTTTTTTTTTTTTTTTTTTTTTTTTTTTTTTTTCTATTTTTTTTCTTTTTTTTTTTTTTTTTTTTTTTTTTTCTTTTTTCTTCTTTTTTTTTTTTTTCTTCTTTTTTTCTTTTCCTTTTCAGATTTTTTTATCTATAACCTGATATTTGTGGAACATCAATACATGCAACTTCCAGTCCAAAGTTTGTATCACACCAACGCTGCTTAATTAAACATCATGTACCTGAGACAAACATAATTAGTCAAAGGGGAGAATTTAACTGATATACTCTTGTGTCAGAAAGAGAGAACAGAAATAATGAGAAAAAATTGTTTCGAAAATTATAATCATAGTAGGCATAAGATAAACTTACAAATTTGTAGTCATCATTCGAAAAGCTAACAGCTTTGGCAGTCTGGTTCAGTCCCCATGCAAAATATTTAACCCTATAAATCGAGTATCATTAGCCAATCATCATATTCCCTTTCATCTCAGAAACATTATCATTATAAGCTAACCACTAATGTAAGGAAATAAAGGACGCGTTTTACTCACACACAAAAATAAAAATGAAACATATGTATATATTCGAGAAATCAAAATATGTAGGGATGCTGCAATTTTATTATAAGTACCTTTCTGTATGTAACATTTACATCCCCAAAGATGACCGGTTTATCCCATGTGCCCCGAGTTTTGTAGTGGCTGGCTTAGTTCATTGTCCTCGGTCCGCAGATAAAGGCTTTGCCCTTGTTATGGATGTCGGGGCTGTAAAGGTCATCGTCCTCAATACTTGAATCAGGTGTCAAGTTCAACGGCTTTGATGTTGATTTTGTGGCCGGTGCAGCCATGGAACCCCACAAATCATCATCCTCATAGTTATTCGCAGGGACGGCTGGGTTTTTAGGCTGTCATTTTGGTAGTAGAATAAGAAAAAAGTAAATCCAACAAACAAGATACTAGAAATGAACGAGTGATATTGGTAAACAAAAGAAATGAAAATGAAATTTTGGGTGTAGCATCTGCTTGGTAATTAAGAATGAAAATGCTTAATAGAAACACTAGGTAAAAAGAATACTATTAAGGCCACTGTATCTTCACCATATATCAGTATATAAAGAAAGGACACTATACTTGAACATGAAATTGTAAAGAACTTACCCCAATAAACTGTCACTTCCTGGTATGGCCATTTTAAGGTATTCTCCTGAATTTTTCTGCAAACCACTGTAGGTTTCATAAGGCTTGACAGATATATTTAAGGTCCACACATCAGCTAAAGGCCATTTCCCTGAAAAAGAAGAAGAAAAACGCCCAATCCTTCGTCGTTTTAGTTTCATATTCTCAAAACATAATGACCAAACCTAATGACTACTTATCACAAATTTCACCAAGACTAATACAAAAGAAATGAAATCATGCTTGAAGTGCTCACCGTCATTCCTCCCCAATGATCATTAGATATCTCTGCCCGACCAAAGTCATTGCATGATAAACATTAGTATCATGCAATGCTAAACAAATTTCACCCTGTAAACAATATTAAAGAGTGAATCAAGAAGAGTATAACACAAAATCATATAAACAAATTTGACTAAAAGAGAAAGAAAAAAACAAAAATACTAACCTGAGTAACAACCACAGTACCAACACAGTAGCTGCAATGTGCAGCCCTTGGTGCAGTAGGCTCTCCAAAAGGAGTGATCCTGTACAGTCCACCATAAGAACTCATCAAGCATATACGAAATAAGAAAGGAAAATAAATATAGAGTTTAAAATGGAAACATATGTGTTACCATCCTTACCTAGACAAAGCACATCATATTAGTCTACATCGGCAGAGCCATCGACAAGGCCTGAAATTCATGCAATCCTTTGTAAGCTGCTCTAGCCAAATGCATTCGCCAATCTTTCTGGATCCTGGGAGAGACTCTTTACGAAGCCCCTCGTAGATCCTTTGGGTAAGTTCTCCTGTAATCGCACCCACAAGATTTTTAGCACTTAAAAGAACTATTTACAGCCTTAGTAGATGGTTCAGATCCAAAGTAAAGAAAAGATTAAAAATTACCTCTGCACACAGCTTGAAGCCGAATTGCATCTTGAAGGAGAGCAATAAAGCTTCACTTCGCCAAGTAAGAACGTTCTTTCCTCTGAGTAATGCTTTCGGACCTTCCTAAAACCTCACTCCTTCGTGGGCATCCAGGTCAGCCCTTTGCCAGCCTTCAAGAACACCTTTGTTTTACCAATCTGAAAAACACAAAATAAAAAATCGATTCATCATGGTTTTGTAAATATATATGGAACACTGTTATTATTACAAGCTAAGATTTAACAATTTTTTTTTTCTTAAAATGAACGGGAAAGGCGGAAGATGTCGGCAAGACATACAACACAATCATCTGATAGAAGAGTTCTACAGAGCTATCTGTGTCATATTGCTTTACAAACTGAACCGATAATGGCCGTATAAGGAGATGCGAAGATCATTGAAGTCATCGCTAGATTGCACCAAAGCATTTACAATATTTTTTATTTGATAAAAATAGAAAAGAGGTCTATATATAATACAGTTTGGGTACCAAAATTAAAAATTAAAATAAATAATTAAAATGAAGTGACTATATACTTATGAAAACAATATTATTGTGATGTTAATCTAGCCTAGCAATAAGGACTTGCAGGTCTTATTCCATTAAAAAAATTGCTTAAGAGACAGAGAATGATGGTTGCAAACTAAAATACCTGATAACCCTCTAGTACCACAGTTTCCAAAAGATTCTTCCAAAGTGACAACCTCGTCAACGGACTGTTATAGTGATACAAAGAAGGAGTCAGGAGTCAGCTGGAACTAACACTAGTCTAGAAATTAAAGATATATATTTGAAACAGAAAATGTGTACCTCCTATTCAGAACATTAGGGGCAATGAGGCTAAATTTGTCAGCAAATCCGTGAAAGGAATTTCTTGTAGGATACCCAGTACAACTAATCCTAATTGCTTCCATGACACCCTGAAAGTTGTTATAAATATCACTCGTGGGTTAAATACTTTCTCATCGCGAACATAAATTCTTATTTTCTTTCGAAAAAAGAATGCTACAAAAGTTATATATCCCTACCCCATACCGCAGATTCTGGAACACAGTTTTTTTCTCAAAGATCGCTGGCTTATGAGGATTATTTGGTATACGTGGAACTAAGAATTTCAAGCAATTGCTGCAATTGTTGCTGAATGGAGACACAGAATAGAAATTCAAAAGTGATAAGAATATATTAAATAGAATGTTCTATACTAGTTAAAAGAGTAGTAATACATCTTCGGCATTTTGGATGAATCGTCGGGAACAAACCTGAAACAAATGTGCATGTTGAAGCATTCTAGAGAGCTGATGTTTTGTAACCATGTAGGCTTTATTCTTGTCCAAGAAAAATTCAGTTTGATAAGTAACCTGAAAAATAAATCAAACTAGTTTATGTGCAGTTGCATCTTAAATATTTTGGGCATTGTTTGGAGTAGGTTCTATGATCTAAAGATCCCAATAGAACAGGACATTCACGAAATCATACTTATATCTCCAGCATAGTAACAAATGGTAACTGATAGTTTCGTATTTTCAAATTTATGTCCATCTTGGAACATACTAAAGAGGCATAAGAAAAATAACCCCCTCGAGGCATCACATTTTTTCGTTCTTTTTTTTCACTGTTTTAATTTTTTTGTTTTTTAGGTTTGGTATTATAACTTGAAACCTGGTCTCTCAATTCGCACGGTCCAAACTACACCAATGCCTTCATTATAAGTACGACCTAAGAGGTTTCAATGTACAACTAACATGTTCTCGTGAAATAGGACTTCTTATTCGGCCATTTTTTCAATTAACAAGCGATACAAATCGCACCAATCTATTAGACACTAAAAAGGGGGGAAAATGGCACATGTCAGGCGAATCAAAGTAAGAACCCTAAATTTGAGAAATTATTCGAATCTCTCACACCTAACAATCAGATAACTGAAATGGAAAAAAATTGGAAGAAATGAGAGAACGGAAAACCTTAAGGGCCGGTGCGTAGATTTTGAAGCTTCTAAGCTTTTGGAGAGTGTCATCGAGCTCCCGTTTGTAAATCAACTTGCGAGTCTCGAGAAACGCGTTCGTTTGAGCACGGATGTGCTTCTCTCGAACACCCTGTGGTACAGAGGATCTTCCAAGTATCTGTTGGCTCTGTGACTGAGATGCTAGGGTTTTTGCTCAGTTTAGTCTTCCACGGTGATCGAACCCAAAACCCTCACTTTCTGTAAATTGGAACGGCATTATAGTTTGGGTCAAATTCTGGACACGAACAACCTGTGGTACATGCCGATCAAACCGAAAACAAGAATAAATACCAGACTATCGTACAGAGGCTCTTCGTGTTTGTTCAGACTCACTAATTGTTTCGCCATTCTCGCTCTGTTGCTCAGATGCTAGGTTTTAGTGGTCCATGCGGATCAAACCCAAAACCCTGACGGACGAGAGTGACGACTCTGCGCTTTCTGTAGATTCGACGGGGCTTGAGTTTGGGTCAAATTCTGGACAAAAAACAATACAGCCCATTTATAATTGTATAAATTCCTAAAGGAAAAAATGATAAATGTGCGTCATAAACACTAAACTTCATCAATTATATTTAATGCGTGAAGAAAGATCCAAAACACCATAATAACTAACAGTCTGGTGCAAACTTCCTATAACAAGGACTTATAACGCATAAAAAGGCGTGCATTGTAAAAATTAACATACCTTTGGGGCAAGAATAACCACAGATTTAAGAGTCAACTCTCGTAGAAAGGCAGAAATATCGAAGAACTCAGTTGCCACATGACCGTAAACCTGGTCAATAGAATTTTAACAAAGTTAAAAAATAACACATCAAGAACCCTATGCCAATATTTCTCAATAAAAGGAAGATGTAAACTATATATGTGATGAAGTTCATACTTGCTCATCAACCACTTGTGCTGATAAAACTTCTCCAAACTGATATAATCTATGTGTTGTAGAAGACCAACTCTAATTGCTCATCATTGGAGGCAAAGTGTTTAACAACTGTAGACAGTACCTAGCAGATCAAAGAGGAAGATGATCTAATAAATATACTCTGTAACAAGCAAGAAAACCGATAACAACTAATTTGATAATCATTGAAAAAATGAACAGAGTTGGGGAGAAGTTACACGCAAATATCTAAGGTTATAGTCTCATACCTTCACCCGTAAATCCCTCTGTTGAAAATCAAGAATCCATTTTTAACGCAGCCAAAGCAGGAGCTGAAGCTGAGCCGAAAGCAGCTGCATAAACAAGAGTAAATTACGAATTAAGAATCTTGAACAAGTACATCCTTCAATTAAACGAAATTCAGATTAAACCATCAATCCACACCTTCTTTAATATAATCTTGCGAGGAAGCTGCTCTGCCAAATTTGGAAGCTTGCGGAAACATGTTTCCTTTTCTACACTATCTTTCAAGTTTAAGATCTCCATGAAATGTATGGTATCCACCAACTTATTCTGAAAATATTATTATATCCAAATACAACACTTTAGTAAAGATACCACAATAAGTGTAAAAAATTAGCATATATGGCCAAAGGTCCACACACACACACGTACAAAAAGAGTGATGGACTACATCAACTCGATGAGGATCCTCAAAATACTGGATATAACTTAATTCAGTCCAAAACCTATCTCAAGATTTGTGAACATATCAAAATGAAATATACATCTAAAGCAAAACAATGGGAATCCAAATCAACCAAACAGTAATATTGATGATTCATCGAATAAAAAATTGGCCATATATTTTTACTACAATGTAGAAACTGACTGATACGAGATAACTATAAACAAATATAACTTGATACCGGAAGAATAATTTGTCCCTATTAGATATCTCAAAAGATATTTTGCTAACCTTTGGGATGGAAACGGTATTTCGCAGTTCTTCTGTTCTGCTTATCTTCGCACCAGAAAAAAACTCATAGATAAGACAACCTATCATAAACATGGCAACAACATGAAAAAAGCTCATACATAAGACAACATATTACAGTCGAAAAGAGATATTTACATGCATGGTGGAGGTCCCTCTTATTCTGGTTCAAATTTACACCATTCATAAGGCTTGGTACTGTACCTAAAGCCCACATTTCAGCTAAAGAACGTTTTTCTAAGGAAGAAGAAGAAAAACGCCCAATCCCGCGTCATTTGAGTTCCCATATTCTTGAACATAAAGAAAAATAAATAGAGTTTAAAATTGAAACATATTTGTTACCATCCTTACCTAGACATTCATTTTAAAGCTTCAGTGCTTGCACCGACAAAACCTGAAAGTTCATGCAAACCCGCACGATCGCACCTCAGCCCCGCCTCGACCTCCTCATCCATCCCTGCATCTCGGCCCCCCTTTTTTTATTTCTTTCCATCTTTTTCATTTTCTTCTATTTTTTTTCTTTTTTTCTTTTTTTTCATGCTTTTTTTTTTCTTTTTTTTTCTTTTTTTTCTTTTTTTTTTCTTTTTTTTTCTTTTTTTCTTTTTTTTTCTTTTTTTTTTTCTTTTTTTTTCTTTTTTTTTCTTTTTTTTTCTTTTTTTTTTTTCTTTTTTTTTCTTTTTTTTTCTTTTTTTTTTCTTTTTTTTTTCTTTTTTTTCTTTTTTTTTCTTTTTTTCTTTTTTTTTTTTTCTTTTTTTTCTTTTTTTTTCTATTTTTTTTCTTTTTTTCTTTTTTTTTTTTTTTTTTCTTTTTTCTTCTTTTTTTTTTTTTTCTTCTTTTTTTCTTTTCCTTTTCAGATTTTTTTATCTATAACCTGATATTTGTGGAACATCAATACATGCAACTTCCAGTCCAAAGTTTGTATCACACCAACGCTGCTTAATTAAACATCATGTACCTGAGACAAACATAATTAGTCAAAGGGGAGAATTTAACTGATATACTCTTGTGTCAGAAAGAGAGAACAGAAATAATGAGAAAAAATTGTTTCGAAAATTATAATCATAGTAGGCATAAGATAAACTTACAAATTTGTAGTCATCATTCGAAAAGCTAACAGCTTTGGCAGTCTGGTTCAGTCCCCATGCAAAATATTTAACCCTATAAATCGAGTATCATTAGCCAATCATCATATTCCCTTTCATCTCAGAAACATTATCATTATAAGCTAACCACTAATGTAAGGAAATAAAGGACGCGTTTTACTCACACACAAAAATAAAAATGAAACATATGTATATATTCGAGAAATCAAAATATGTAGGGATGCTGCAATTTTATTATAAGTACCTTTCTGTATGTAACATTTACATCCCCAAAGATGACCGGTTTATCCCATGTGCCCCGAGTTTTGTAGTGGCTGGCTTAGTTCATTGTCCTCGGTCCGCAGATAAAGGCTTTGCCCTTGTTATGGATGTCGGGGCTGTAAAGGTCATCGTCCTCAATACTTGAATCAGGTGTCAAGTTCAACGGCTTTGATGTTGATTTTGTGGCCGGTGCAGCCATGGAACCCCACAAATCATCATCCTCATAGTTATTCGCAGGGACGGCTGGGTTTTTAGGCTGTCATTTTGGTAGTAGAATAAGAAAAAAGTAAATCCAACAAACAAGATACTAGAATTATGATGCAGTAGGAGAATGTGAAGAAATGAACGAGTGAGATTGGTAAAGAAAAGAATGGAATATGAAATTTTGCGTGTAGCATAAGTACGGTTTTTAGGAGAAAATAATGTGGACTATATCGCTCAAAGTAATTAGTTTAACTACAAAATTTCAGTGTCAGAGACTATTCGTGCAAAAAGAAATGAGAAGATGGGTATTCTCCATCATTTGTGATGGAAGAGTGTCAAACTGTGTAGATTTAAATGTCAGTATATAAGAGTAGAGATACCTGGTTGTTTTGCCTGAGAAATAGATGACACGTTGGCCGTTTTTGAGGTTTGTGGATGCTTGAAAGTGTCTGGCTCTTGAAGATGTTCAACATCATCCCAACCATCTCGTTTTCAAGGTTTTCAAGGTCTTGAAGACATACAAGTTCACCTGTAAACAACATTAGAGTGAATGGAGAAAATTATAACACAGAATCATAAAAACAAATTTGACTAAAAAAATAAATCTTTATAATAACTAAACAAAAAAATCTAACCTGAATAACCATAGTACCAACACCTGTAGCTGCATGTGCAGCCCGTGGCGCGGGAATCTCTATAGGCAATGATCATGTGCAGTGTATCATAAGAATTAATCAGCATATTCCAAAAAAGAAAGGAAAAAAAGAAAGGAAAATAAATATAGAGTTTAAAACAGAGACATGTATATATATATATACCATCTTTACCATTTATTTTAGGGAACACCATAACACTACATATCAGTAGTGGCAAGACCTGAAAATACATGCAAAACCGACTGTCTCGCACCTCAGCCCCTTTCAGTTTTTTTTTCCCTTTTTCAGTTTCTTTTTTTTCCTTTTTTTTCTTTTTTCTTTTTTCTTTTTCCTTTTTTCTTTTTTCTTTTTTCTTTTTTTTTCTTTTTTCTTTTTTTTTTCTTTTTTTTTTCTTTTTCTTTTTTTCTCTTTCTATTTTTTTCTTTTTTTCTTTTTTTTCTTTTTTTTTTCTTTTTTTCTCTTTTTTTTTCTTTTTTTCTTTTTTTTTCTTTTTTTCTTTTTTTTTTCTTTTTTTTCTTTTTTTTCTCTTTTTTTTTTTCGTTTCTTTTGTTTTCTTTTTTTCAGCTTTCCCACCACAGAGAAGTAAAATGTCATGAGACCGTGCCCTTGCAGTTACATACCTACAATTAGAATAAATATCAATACAGGTTTCAGAAACATATTTAAAGCCACCATAATCCTAATACATTGGAAAAGAGATATTTACATGCATTTGTGCGGTCCCTCTCCTTCTAGTTCCAATTGGCGTCATTCATAACGTTTGACATCGGTATCTGAAGCCCACACATCACCTAAAAGTCATTTCTCTGAGGAAGACGAAGAAGAGGAGAAAGACCCGATCCCTCGTCGTTTGAGTTCCTATATTCTCAAAACATAATCATTATTCATCACAAATTTCATACAAACTAAAATAAAAAAAATATAATAACCTAATGCTTGAAATGCTCACCGTCATTCCCCCCAATGGCATTGCATGACCATAATGCAGCCCCGATCGTGTGTGAGATAAAAAGCATGAAGATCTTCTGCAACATACCCCGCAAGTCAATTAACCCTGTAAACAACTTTAAATAGTGAATCAATAGAAGATTAAAAAACAGAATCATGCAAACAAATTTGACTTTAAATTAAATCTTTATAATAAAAAGAACACAAAACTAAATATTAATGCAAAACTGCGGATGTGAGCACGTGAATGCACCTCGGCCCCGGCTTGACCTCCTTCTCCATCCCCGCACCTCGGCCCCTCTCATTTTGTAGAACATCAAATGCATGCAGTTTGCAGTCAAAGTTTGCATCACACCATCGCTGCCTAAACAAACATTACCATGTACCATAATTAGTCAAAGGAGCGAATTAAACTGATCTATTTTTCTGTCAAAGAGAGAGAAGGAAAATAAGGAGAAAAATGATTTGGAAAGTAATAATCATAGTATGCATAAGATATACTTACAAGTTTGCAGTCATTGTTCAAGAAGCTAACAGCTTTGGCCATCTGGTTTGGTCCCCTTGCAATATATGCATCCCTATAAACAAAAATTCATTAGCTAGTCATCATAGTCCCTTTCATGTCAAAAAAATTATTGTTCTACTCATAAAGAGAGAGACACAACACACAAAAATAAAAATGCAACATTTGTATATGCAACCCAAGTATTTGTTTGAGAAGTCGATATATGCAGGGGTGTACAAATTTTGTTCAAGTACCTCTCTGTCCGTTCTAAGCCCAGTTCTTTGATCTTTTCCTATAAAGGAACAACAGGCTCTGTGACAATGTAAATTGTAATCTTTGTGCCAAAGCCATCTGAAGTTTCAGTCTCAGTGTTGTATTGAAATGATAAAGTATTTGGATATCTGACCTATAATAACAAGATCAGAATATCAATATCATTCTAAGTATTTATGAATTAATTCCAGGTGATAATGTGCCATGAAAGTTTATGAGTTTACTAACGAATACCAATAAGTAAAACTTACAGTTCGAATCCTTTTCACGCCATTTCGACCGGCAAGTGCTACCAGAAAGAGGGAAAGAAGATACTGGTGACCTAAAACCTGAAATCAATTCAGAACTGAACGTTTATAAACATAATGAAATCAAACATCCATAAGCATACTCACACCAACATAACCCCCAAAAACCATTTCAGATCAGATGATTTAAGTCTCCGAACTTAACTAATCATACTCACACCAACATAATTTTTTTCACCTTCTTTATTTTTTTCATTCTTCACTTGGAGGAAGAAGAAGAATCACTTGAAGCAGAATTTGTGTTCTTCTCTTTCGTGCCAAAAGGATCCTATAAAATTAGCCACAAAAAAAAATTAAAAAAATTCATCCATGGATTCAATCCTAGAACATAACTATTCTATTGACTGTGAACAAATCCTGAAACTTAAAAATTAACACCGAACAGGACGGTAATTACTACCCTACGCCCAATTTCTCATCATTACTTTTCAATTAATACGAAATAATCAGATCGTCTTTTTAGTTTCAAGACTTCAAAATTCTCGAGAAACTTAACAGATATCGTAAAAGAAAAAATCGAATAATTCTAAGAACAGTCTAGATCGAATCGATCAAAACACAAACAAAATCAGAGAAAGTGAAAAAAAAAGAGATGAGAGAAATTACGTTGTCGAAGACTACGAAGTTAACGACGGCGACGGAACCGATTATTCCGGCGAGGATTGAGGTTGGACCGGTTAACAAACTCCATTTTCTGTATATCATCTTTGCTTTGCTTTGCTTATTCGCTTCTTCTTCTTCTTTACCTGGTTTTGACAAGCGTTTCAAGTTGAGCTTGGGCTTTTATTTCAGGCTAAACTTTGGGCTAACTTCTTTATTTCGATAATATTGTACAGCTCAGGTTAATTACCTAAATATCTACTAATTTTTGAAGCTCTTACAAATATGTTTGTTTGCCAATTTTCACACTCTTGTTTTCATAAAAAAAACAACGGAAAAGAAAGCTATAAGCACAATCTATAAGCACCAACATAAATCCCAAAAACCATTTCAGATCAGACGATTCAAGTTCCAAACTTAACTAATCATACATATTAGTCTATTAAAAACTAAGGCTTTAACAATTATCACAGAACGCACAATCTCAATAAATAGCCAAAATTATGCTCACATCATATCAACCACTCTAAAATCTAGGGCAAGAACTCAAATTCGATGAACAGATGATCATTCCTAATCCGAAACGTCAAGCGATACCAACAATCCATCAAATCTAACCAAAGCATAACGGAATGAGATCGATCGAAGAACGAATGAAAATACCTCGGAAGTGGCGTGAAAGTGCGTCGAAGATCCCCAAGCGGAAGCGTTAGGCTCTCCGATGTTGTATGGTAGATCTTTATAGGGTTAAGAAATCTCGGACTAGATCTTCCTCGTCGGCAAACCCTAGGTCGAAGTCTCTGCGAGATTTCCGGCCACCAATTGCTCGGTTGAACATATAGCCGTTCTCGGACTAGATCTTCCTCGTCGACAAACCCTAGGTCGAAGTCTCTGCGAGATTTCTGGTCACCAATTGCTCGGTTGAACAAATAGCCGTTCTCAGACTAGCTCTTCCTCGTCGACAAACCCTAGGCCAACGAAACGAGAAAAGTGGCTCTTCGTCGTCGGAAAATCCTAGGTCAACGAAACGAGAGAAAAGTAGCTCTTCGTCGTCGAAAAACCCTAGGCCAACGAAACGAGAAAAGCACTACTCCACATTTGTGTGGGCTATTTATATATTTCTTTCACTCACAAAATGAAACGAGACATCTGACCTTCCTAATTTAAATTAATTACTTCGTTACGATTGACAGACTGTCACTCCTTTGGCGCGTATGTTACCCTTTCCCTCCAATTCTCATTACCATGTATTTAACCTCTCTACCTTCCTAAATTAAACTCTCATTGTTCCTAATTAATTAGAAATGACAGCTTACGCGCGTGAAAGAATATTTCCATCCGATTCTAATCAACATCCATTTTGCCATCTTTTCTTAATGGGCTGGGCTTACATCAAATTGTTTATTTATATAATTTGGGTCGGATTTGCAAGCAGAACTTATCAATTATCAGGCCTGTTTTTTTATTTTAGATTTTTATTTAGTTAACAACAATTTTTCAAAAAATTGTTTGCTATATAACATGATTACTTACAACTAAAAATCATAAACTTTTTGGATAAATAAGTTTTTTTACTTCTATTAAGTAAACACATTAATAAATAAATATTGTGCTTGTAATATTTGTCTATATCACCATGCAAGCTAAAGTTGGCATTACATTTACTCTTTACTTAATTTAGTTAATTTTTAACCCTATTTAAATGTGTAAAATATATTACCCTATTTAAAATTTGTAAAAATTTATCGTTATTAAAATATATTTAAACGCCAGAAAATTTTATTAATAGATGAGCGAAAATTATGATACAATAATAACAAGTAGTTGGAGATTATTAATTATTATGTTATTATGTATTTAAAATGATGTAATTTTTTGTTGTTCGCTTCTGTTTAATTTGACACGAATTATATATGTATATATATATATATATATATATATATATATATGTTATTAACCATATCAATTAAACATTTAAAGAGGTGTATTTCAAGTATGTTTTTTTATATAATTATAAGGTTATAATTCAGTCTTCCTCATGAACTCTTAAAAAAGTAATTATTATCATGGTACATACATGCACAAACAACCTAATAAAATTTTAGGATGGAAAATATTAGAGAAAATGTATAACTAAAAGGTGAATATCATTTTCTCTTGAAAATGTGGTGGAATGAAAATTGATCACAAATATATTCTTGCAAGTCAAAACAAATGCAGTAAAAATTATATGTTAATTAAAGAAAATGCGCGCCATACGTAGAAATGAAAGCAAATGTAATAGCCTAATGAATAATGGACTAGTTTATATGTTCATGAAAGAAAATAAATTGTTGCAAAGTCAAAATAAAAATTGTAAAAAGCTTACACAATACAAACGCTAATTGAAAATATTAGCTAAATTGATCACCAAAATTTTCCTAAAAACCAGTCCCTTGGATTACAGAATCTCACAAACAAAAACCATATAATGAATAAATAAAATACGGTTTCGATTCTTCACGAAGCTTCCTCCGATTCCGGCCCTTGTTCTTCGGTCTTTTGGCGTTTGGGTTCGGGTTCGGGTTGTTCTTCGGGGTTGTTGAGAAGGCCATTGACGACTTCGGGGCCCAAAAGAGAGATGTGCTTGTTTGTGATGGTTCGACCCGCTCGAAGCTTGGATCCCCAATGCCTTTCCGGGTTCGGAAGAAATCTGGCCACCTTCTTCGCTTGCGCTTTTGCTCAGAGATGACACCGCTCTCGCAAAATTAGCCTGTGTTTTCAATGGAATCAAAATGTGTGAAATCGAAATCTGAGACGAGATGAAAGAAATGAAAACGTGGAAGGAATAATAATAATAATAAAATAAGAATAAGAGAGTGTACTTCGACGACTGGCTCCTTTGCGAGTATCACGCAAAGGGCACGGCGTTTGGATCGATAAGAATTACCGTCCTGTTCGAATTCCGAAGAAGGTGAGATCTAAATTAGCTCGCCTTGTCCAAACCGCATTTTCTGAGTTCTTGGAAGTGCAGTGAACACATATTTATGGTTTATAAGCGTAATAAGATATACGGAAAAAGTACTTTTTTATTGGGACATTGTGATTCATATGTTGCACTGTTTTATTTTGAGTGAAATATTCTGATTCATTGTTGTTGAAGACAAAAACGACACTACACCCATAAACGACATTTACTTTGTACATGGGTCAAAACCAATTCCTATAAAATTTCGATTTAAAAAATCCTAAACTCAAAATCAAACCACCAAATCATCACAATGCTTGTATAGCTACAAGGAGGCTTGAATGTAGAATTTTTATTCACTGTTCCAACTTAGAAGAGATCAGAAAATCCACAGTTACAAAGCTTGAGGAAGCAAAAAAAAAGTCAGGAAAAAAGGATAGCTCTGAATTTATTAAAGTGTTCATGAACATGAAAATACCAAAACCTCACAACATAATTTTTTTCACCTTCTTTATTTTTTTCATTCTTCACTTGGAGGAAGAAGAAGAATCACTTGAAGCAGAATTTGTGTTCTTCTCTTTCGTGCCAAAAGGATCCTATAAAATTAGCCACAAAAAAAAATTAAAAAAATTCATCCATGGATTCAATTCTAGAACATAACTATTCTATTGACTGTGAACAAATCCTGAAACTTAAAAATTAACACCGAACAGGACGGTAATTACTACCCTACGCCCAATTTCTCATCATTACTTTTCAATTAATACGAAATAATCAGATCGTCTTTTTAGTTTCAAGACTTCAAAATTCTCGAGAAACTTAACAGATATCGTAAAAGAAAAAATCGAATAATTCTAAGAACAGTCTAGATCGAATCGATCAAAACACAAACAAAATCAGAGAAAGTGAAAAAAAGAGAGGAGAGAAATTACGTTGTCGAAGACTACGAAGTTAACGACGGCGACGGAACCGATTATTCCGGCGAGGATTGAGGTTGGACCGGTTAACAAACTCCATTTTCTGTATATCATCTTTGTTTTGCTTTGCTTATTCGCTTCTTCTTCTTCTTTACCTGGTTTTGACAAGCGTTTCAAGTTGAGCTTGGGCTTTTATTTCAGGCTAAACTTTGGGCTAACTTCTTTATTTCGATAATATTGTACAGCTCAGGTTAATTACCTAAATATCTACTAATTTTTGAAGCTCTTACAAATATGTTTGTTTGCCAATTTTCACACTCTTGTTTTAACAAAAAAAACAACGGAAAAGAAAGCTATAAGCACAATCTATAAGCACCAACATAAATCCCAAAAACCATTTCAGATCAGACGATTCAAGTTCCAAACTTAACTAATCATACATATTAGTCTATTAAAAATTAAGGCTTTAACAATTATCACAGAACGCACAATCTCAATAAATAGCCAAAATTATGCTCACATCATATCAACCACTCTAAAATCTAGGGCAAGAACTCAAATTCGATGAACAGATGATCATTCCTAATCCGAAACGTCAAGCGATACCAACAATCCATCAAATCTAACCAAAGCATAACGGAATGAGATCGATCGAAGAACGAATGAAAATACCTTGGAAGTGGCGTGAAAGTGCGTCCAATATCCCCAAGCGAAAGCGTAAGGCTCTCTGATGTTGTATGGTAGATCTTTTTAGGGTTAAGAACAACGAAAAAATAAATTATAAGCAGATCTAGGATAAAAACAATGAAAACAAAATTAAAATCTGACGAAGAGTGACTCACGAGAGATTTTAATAACAAGCTCGTCGGAGTAAGGAGTATCCACGTCGCTGAGAGAATGGATGTCGATCGATACACATAGACGACGACCTAGCTTCGTGAAACTCAACAAACTTTTACAGAGAGCGAGAGAGAGAGAGAGAGAGGGAAAGAAACGATCAGAGTCAGAGTGCGTATTAATACTTAGGATTCCCAGACCTAATTTCCCTTTTCAGTCTCTTATCTATATCTTTTTGGCGCACAATTTCCCTCCTATTCTACTCGTTCTTTCCTAATTAACTTTTATATTTCCTAATAAATCACAAATTACAGCCTGTGTATAACTTAATGAACTCGACACATTAATGCAATCAAAGCACACTTGATTCAAGTCCGATAAGAGAATATGAAGAAAACAAAGAGAGTTCACAAGTTCAGCAACACAAAATTAGGGTTTCGCGTCTAACAATCTCTGAATCGCATCATGAACTTCTAACATTTAACGAATCGACCTGCACTGTCGATATTCTAATCGCATACCTTTAGGAGCCATTTTAGTCGCCGGTGAAATGACGGTGTATCGCCGCGAAAAAAGTGAAACCCTAAAAAGAAAAGAGAAAACAAAGTAACAGATTCAGAGGCGAAACAGAGGAGAGATATGGCGAAACAGATAATAATGGCTGACCTGAAGAAAAGCTCGGCCGATTAGGGTTGCTACGGGAAAAGATTCGAGCTTTTATATCCCCAAAATTTATTATTGGGCCGATTTCACATTTTTGGGCCCAGATAAGATATCACCCGTTCTTTCCTTCCAATATTTATCTTCATAAAACTCGGTTCAGAAGCAGAATCCGGTCGAGCAGTTGCAGAGCAAGTTCAAAGAGTTCGAGTCTCAGTTCAAGACTTGTAAATGATACCTCTGTTCGCATGTCACGGTGATCGTATTAAACAAGTTCTTGTAGACGATGTCACGCCCATGAAGGAAATAGCAACCAAGGTCGGTTCCTTCCCTTTGTTTGTGTATTCGTGGGTATTTCTAAGAATACTGAGTAGAAGATCCAGTGGTGTTGATGTTGTTACAGTCTCAAGTCATTTATTTTCAAAGCTGTCGTTACACAATCGTCGAAGACATGAAAACCTTGTAGATGCTCGTAATTAAACGGAGTAAGATCGAGTACATGATATTAATAAAAGGCTGTCACTTTCAGAGGTTGGGGTTCCAAAATGTTTTCAGGTTGGGATGAAAATGAAAGAAGTGGGAAGATTGATAGCAATTATAGAAATTCGAAAGAGTTGTTGTAAAAAATCTCGATCGATCATCGATTTACATTTTCACCCCATTCGTTTCTGTAAAAAAAAAAAGAAGAAAAATAACTTACAAGTCAAGGATTCATATTTAAATTAAACCTCAAAAGTGTTTTCCTTTGCACTCAACTCAGAATTCAATGTCAAATCATCAAGTAAAGGAAAAACCCTAATTCGATTTAGAGAATCCTAAACTCTAAATCAAAGAACCAAATCATCACAATGCTTGTATAGCTATAAGGAGGCTTGAATGTAGAATTTTTATTCATTGTTCCAACTTAGAAGATATCAGAAAATCCACAGTTACAAAGCTTGAGGAAGCAAAAAAAAAGATCAGGAAAAAGGATAGCTCTGAAATTATTAAAGTGTTCATGAACATGAAAAAACCAAAACCTCACAACATAATTTTTTTCATTCTTCACTTGGAGGAAGAAGAAGAATCACTTGAAGCAGAATTTGTGTTCTTCTTCTCTTTCGTGCCAAAAGGATCCTATCAAATTAGCCACAAAAATAAAAAATAAAAAATTCATCCATGTATTCAGTTCCAGAACATAACTATTCTATTGACTGTGAACAAATCCTGAAAATTAAAAATTAACAGCGAACAGAGAGATTCTATGAGTAGATTACTACTCTACGCCCAAATTCTCATCATTACTTTTCGATTAATACGAAATAATCAGATCGTCGTTTTAGTTTCAAGACCTCGAAATTCTCGAGAAACTTGACAGATATCGTTAAAATAAAGAATCGAATAATTCTACGAACAGATCGAATCGATCAAAACACAAACAAAATCAGAGAAAGTGAAAAAAAGAGAGATGAGAGAAATTACGTTGCCGAAGACGACGAAGTTAACGACGGCGACGGAACCGATTATTCCGGCGAGGATTGAGGTTGGACCGGTTAACAAACTCCATTTTCTGTATATCATCTTCGCTTTGCTTTGCTTATTCGCTTCTTTCTTCTTCTTCTTCTTTGATGTTCTTCTTCTTCTTCGCCTGGTTTTGACGCCCGTTTCAAGTTGGGCTTGGGCCTTTATTTCAACAAGCTACACTTTGGGCTAACTTCTTTATTCCGATAATATTGTACAGCTCAGGTTAATTACCTAAATATCTACTAGCTTTTGAAACTCTTACAAATATGTTTGTTTGCCAATTTTCACACCCTTATTTTAACAAAACCAACAGCGGAAAGAAAAATTCAACTAACCTTGAAATATTAGAAAATTAAATGAGGTGTTTAAGAGATGAAATATAGAGAAACAAAAATGTAAAAATTTTCGGTGTTAGCAACCATGGCGACATCTTCATCATTCCGGTTTCAAACGTGTTACGGAGGCGATTTTCAGTAACGTGGGACGCATCATCGACGACAGAAGATGTAGTTTACATCCGGAGATGGTGGAAGCATTAACATGCGAAAAGTATTGGCTTCAACATAGGCACAAGCACAAGAAACATTTAAGATGTTTAATTTTATTGACGATTTTGATTATAACTTTTTAAACCTTAATAGTTAGAGTAGTCTTATCACAAAAGGATATACCGGCCCTTGTCCGGAATAATTTTTAACTATAATCGATGTAAGGAGTCTTTTTTTCTCGTCGCACATTTTTAGGAGTCGGTGAGATTTTTTTAAGATGCCCATTTTTCATTTTACATTCGTCTATATTAATTTTAGTAATTAATGTTATGTATAATTTTTTTAATTTAGTCATAATCAATTTTTTGATATATAGTTATTTTACTTAAAAGTTTACCATTAAACTTTAAAATTTATTTCTACATGAACCCTTCAATTTATAAAAAATAAAGTTTTTTGAATTATTTTTATTACAACCGAGAGTTAAACTCCCAGCCTTAATAAAAAGAGAAATTGGTCAAAGTATCACTTTTTATTTTTGATTTTTCCAAAATCCACCCAAACATAATTTTTTCCCAAAATACAAGTAAATTTCATGTGAAATGACGAAATACCCTTTAAAAAAATAAAACTAACACAAATGCCCTACATTATACTACCGGCCAAAATAATTAAAAAAAAAATTAAAAAATTAAAAAATTTAAAATTTAAGATTGGAGCAGTTTCTACATTTTAAAGTTTAATTTTTTAAAAAAAAATAATTAAATAATAACTGATTAATATGGATATGAAATAAAATGTAAAGAAATTGTTTTAGGGGTATTTTAGACTTTTGTACTAGTATTTTGGGAAAAAATTAATTTTAGTGGATTTTGGAAAAACCAAGTACAAATGGTGGCATTTTGGGCAATTTCTCTAATAAAAACGAGAGGTTTCGATTTCAAAAAACGAAAGTTGCATAGATTTAGAAATTGGAAATTGGAAATTGGAATTGAGTAAAAAGAAATTGGAAAGCGAGTCAAAATATTATTGTCTAGTATAATTTGGTAATATTAATTCAGGAAAGTGGCGTAGATTTAGAAGTATTTTTTTTTTCAAAATAAAATCACATTTAGATATTTTGTAATTTTCTTCGGTCATTTCACAAAAAATTCATTAACTATATTTCAAAATCTTTACTTATTCTTTTCATCTTCTAGCATTAACTTTTAGATAGAAGATTATAATTTTTTGATACTTCTATGGAATACTTTTTTGATACTTCTATCAAATAATTATTTTGATGACATAAAGATTAATACTTTATTTATTATAATATATGAACACTCAATAGAAAAAAGGAAAAACAAATTTATTATTCCAAAGTGAAGCCAGTATCCAATTTTATCGTTGATTTATGTCTTAAAAAATTCCCAAATTTGGTTTAAAAAGAAAGAAACACCGATTCCCTTCTGATCAAGTCTCACACTTTAAAAGAAAATGGTGGAATCTATTCAAACCTGAAAGCCCCAAACTTTCTTCCCAATTACTCATTCAAACCTGAAACCCAAGTCTTTTCTCTTCTCTTCTCTTTTCTTCCACCAAAAAAAAAAAAAAAAAACTATGCCCCGTAAGAGACGAGACGAAATACTAAGTTCTCTTCTTTGAATTCCCAATTTCACTCTCACACGCTCTTAATTCTCTCTCTCTCTCTCTCTCTCTCTCTCTCTCTCTCTCTCTCTCTCTCTCTTTGTCTTTATATATGTATCAATTGAAAATGGGATTTTAGTAGAGAAGAATAAGATCAAAAAAATGGGTTCGAAGATGAACGGTGGAGATCTCTCGGCGAGTCACAGATTCAGAGATTTAGCCTGCAACGCCGGTGCCGGTGGCGCTGCCGGTAAGCTGACATTTTATTTTATTATTATTAATAATTTTTATTGATTAATTTTTGGGAAATGTATAGTGATGTTTGATTTAAGTTATTTTTTTTATTTAATGGAATATTGAATTTAATTTTTGTAGGGGCAATTGCAGCGACTTTTGTTTGCCCTTTGGATGTGATCAAAACCAGGCTTCAAGTCCATGGCATTCCTTCTGGTCACAAGGGTATGTTTGTAAAATATCATAGTTGTTTTCATTTCTTTTTCTATTGCTTTGTTTATCTATTAGATTTTTGGGGCTGAAAAAGTTAATTGCTTTTGGGGGTTTTGATAAAATTTTATGGACATTTTTCTTTCAAGAGCTGTGAGATGTTTAAAGGTATGAGCTTTTTTTGGAACTTGAAAATTTATGGAATGCATTAAGGGTATTGTATGTATGTGAATTTTGAGAACTTTTTCATTCGTTTTTTATTGCTATTTTAGCTATTAGATTTTGGGGCTGAAAAGTTCATTTCTTTGGTTGGGGTTTTGATGAAATTTATAGACATTTTTCTTTGTAGAGTTGTGAGCTGTTTAAAGGTATGAGCTTTTTTTGGAACTTGAAAATTTATGGAATGCATAAGGGTATGTATGTATGTGAAAACTTTGAGAATTCTTTCATTTCGTTTTTGTTGCAATTTGAGCTATTAGATTTTGGGGCTGAAAAGTTCATTTCTTTGGGGTTTTGATAAAAAATTTAGACATTTTTCTTTCAAGACTTGTGAACTGTTTAAAGGAATGAGCTTTTTTTTGGAACTTGAAAATATATGGAAATGCTTTCGATATCCATAGCTCAGATGATAAAACCAGTCGAGCTTTGTATAAAATTTCGCGAAACTCAGTTTAGAAATAGATTGCTCTGAGCTTCGCTGAATTGTATTTTTTCAGTCCCTACTTAAAGTTAGAAACTTTGCGTTGGAAATTCATAAAAATATTTATATCGTCCTCGTTTATTTATCGTCGATTAGGCCAAGACATAATGTGCTTCTTTTATCGATATTTTGGCTTAAAAATTCAGTTCTTCGGGGTTCGAAAAAATTCAATTAGGCAAAATTTATCGACATTTTTCTCCAAAATTCAATTAGATCCAAGTTCTTTAAAAATATATGCTATGCAAACTTGAGCTCATGAAAATTGGTTATACGCAATGCTTCGCCAAAATATGAAACAAGCTCATCGAAAAAGAAAAAAAAACTGAAATTTGACTATTCTGAAAATACTTTTGTGTGATGTAAACTCAGGAAGCATAATTATCACAAGTCTAAAAGACATAGTAAGGACCGAAGGACTGAAAGGAATGTATCGAGGTCTTTCACCGACAATTCTAGCTTTGCTTCCAAATTGGGCTGTGAGTATTAATCCACATAACAATAAATAACGAGAAAAAAAAATTAATTATCCTTTGTATCTCGCCTTACATTGTGGCTGAATCTCTGGTTTTCGTGTCTAGGTATACTTCACTGTATATGATCGTCTAAAACACGTTCTACACACACAAGGTTGGTTTCTTTGGGACATTTTATTTCAATTGAAAAGAAAGTCACACCATGGTTCTTCAAGCTTGTGATTGTGTTTTAAGTTTATCTTTTTTCTTTATAAAGGTGATGAAAAGAATGAGCTCTCAATCGGAGCGAACATGGTAGCCGCGGCCGGTGCTGGAGCTGCCACAGCTGTAACGACTAATCCCTTGTGGGTCGTCAAGACTAGGCTTCAAGTAAGTTTCGAAGAACTCGATAATGATTTTTTCTTTGTGTGTGTGTAGTTTTTAAAGAATCAAGTTCGTACCTTTACAATTACAAAAGCCAGTTTAAACTTCACGGATTTGGATGTAGCTAATGTTTCGTTAATTATTAGTAAATACGTGTTACATGTATGTAAATAACTGCTTACGTGGACTATTTTTCGACATTTGGTGAGTGTAAATAGATTGAGTCGGCTATTTATCCAATATTTACAAAACGTGGGCTATTTTCAAATCTTAGATACTTTATAAGGCTAGGTCTTGTTTTTATTTTTGTGTTTGTAGTTTTTTAAAAATCAAGTTCTTACCTTTATGATTAATGGGTTTGTAAAGTTTTTCTCTTTCCAATATCTACCGTAAAGGTAGTTTCTTTTTTTCACATTGTTTATAAAGAATCAAGCTTTACCAATCGTTTATAATTAACGGGTTTTTCAAAGTTTTCATCTTTTTCCCTACACTTCAAAAAATGACACTATTGATTGATTGTTTTTCGTATAGACACAAGCTTTGCGAACGAACGTAGTACCTTACAAGAGTGTATTTTCCGCTTTGACGAGGATTGCTCACGAGGAAGGTTTCCGAGGATTATATAGGTCTTTTAATTTTTTCCGTTTTTATATATAGTGGTATTAAGTTTAAAAAGATTATAATTGTATTTATATATTTGTGGATCAGCGGTGTATTACCTTCTCTAGCGGGGATAAGCCACGTTGCGATTCAGTTCCCAGCTTATGAACAGATTAAGTTGTACATGGCTAAAAAAGGTATCTATATATTCTCTTGAGTGAGAAGGTTTTATATTTTGGAAAAGTCTGTCCTTTTTTGAGTTTTTTTTTTTAAAGTTCAAAGCTTTGTGATAACAAAAAGATTGAAACTTTCAGAAGGGACAACGGTTGACAAATTAAGCCCGGGCAGTGTTGCGGTTTCTTCGTCGATAAGCAAAGTCATTGCTTCCGTATTGACTTACCCACATGAGGTAATTTAGTCAAATCAATTCTCTTATAATTATAACATTATCGAGACTTTTTTGCACCGTTGGTCCCTGAACTTATCGGCGAATTGCACTATGTCCTTGCATTCTTTATATGGTTATTTTTAAATCCCATCTATTAGCTTTTGTTCATATTTGATATATCATTTTAATTTTTAAAGTAATATCATAAATCATTTCATGAGTTCTTAGTTAAAAATATGATATAATATAGTTCTTAATACACGTATGTATATATATATTTTGGGCAAGTAGATATATAGCTACATAAAAACATTGGATTTTTTCCATATAGTCAACCTTTTGTAAGTTTTTAGTAAATGCCGAATTGACGTAAATACCCTTTAAACGTTTTAAATCGACCGGACTTTATAAAGCCTCACGTCATCGATTTACCTATTTACCGAAAAATTACGAAAAAAAGTTAGCTAATTAGCAAATCGTTCAATTTTGGTGTGGCTTGGTTTATGTTTAATTTTTGTTTCCTTTGGTGGTCTTGAATAGGTTGTGAGGTCGAGGTTGCAAGAACAAGGGCAGGCTCGTAATTGCGAGGTACGATATGTTGGAGTTATCGATTGTGTGAAGAAGGTTTTCCGAAAAGAAGGGATTTCGGGTTTTTACCGTGGCTGCGCTACAAATCTTCTCCGAACCACTCCTTCCGCCGTAATTACTTTCACGAGTTACGAAATTATTCATAGATTCTTGAAAGGCATTAACGGTGATCCTAATTTTAAGTAATTCTTTTTTTTCAAGTTTTATAGATCATTTGAAAGGTGGGAAATAAATGTAGGTTCAATTTTGTGGGTGAGTTCTTGTTTTTACTTGGGATACACGTCTTGCAAGTGTCCCTCTAAATAATTCATTTCATTTATTTTGTATGAGCAATAAAATGGTTAAATAGTTGGAGAATGTTTATTTTATCAACCGCTCTTATAAATCGAAAAAAATGAAAATAGGAAAATGAAAAAAAAAATCCAACCTTAAGAAAGTGATAAAAAAAATTGAATTTTGAGGACCATTTTCTTTTTCTTCATCAAATGCCATCTTTTTCTTTAGTGGTGATACATTTGACTAAAAAAGAAAAAATAAATCCAAAAGTACATCATATGATAATACCATCCTTGCTATAGAGATAATAATCGGTAATTTTCTTTCGAAATAAGTTTTAATTTAATTTAATAGAGTTACCGAAGTTGGGATCAAATTGGGGATAGGGGTATTGGATTTTGTCCGAAGAAAAGAACAAAAATGAACGAGTTTCAATGCGTGTCAATCTCATCTTTTGGTTCAACCTTGCTTTTTTGAATAAGATGTTCTTTTATTCTCTTTTGGTCATTGAGTTCTAAAGTAATTCATTCAAACTCTTGTGAGCTTCAAGACTTTATATCCCTGTCACCATCAATTAACAAAGGAAAAGTTATCACATTAACCCTACTTAAATCTAAAATTATATATCTCTAGTCTAGGAGATCCATCAAACTAAACTTTAGCATGTCTTAATCAAAAACCCCCCAAAAGCAAAGTACAACATCTCAAAAAATAAGACTACATTACTCCTCCATATTAATTTAAAAGTAATTCTAGTTACTAAGTGCATAGACGTGTATTATTTTGATAATAATAATCTACGTTTTGTAGATAGCTAAATAAATTTGTTTATAATAATACTTGGATCAATATATATCAAAATTTGAAGTGCACAAAAACGACAATAAACGAAGGGCAATTTAGTCCATAATTTTACGTAAACGAATGACACGTAAACACATGTTTACAAAACGTTTGATATTTTCAAATTTCTTTTGTTTACTTTCACAAAAGACCCAACTTTTAATTAATATAAACTACTAAAATTATTGCAAGATATGAAAGGAAAAGAAAAAAAAAACATTATTTGCACTTTTGCAGTACAATGAGAATTCACAAATTTGTAGTAATTAGTAATTACCAAAAATATAATTTCCAAATTAAAATTAAAATAGAAATTAAATCGTCACTCGGGAATAGTAACAAGCACCGGTCTCCAAATCCGTCTCAGCAAAAGCGTTCTCTGACGAAACCCTAACCAACTCGTTCTCGGCGATCTCATTCCGATCAGATCCGACGACGCCTTCTCTTCCACGTGTCTCTTCGGCGAACCTCGTCCTTGGATCTCCAACGCCGGCGAATAGAAAAGCTCTTCCAAGCTGTTCCGCCTCTTGTTACTAACCTCCAGAGGAGCCTTCTCTTCCTTCGCCGCCGTCGCCGGCGTCTTCTCCGGCCATCGCCGACCGAGCAGGATCGATCGGAGAGTCGTTCGCCGGCGTCGGAGGTGGATCACCGGAGAGGTCCTAGGGCTCCGAGTCGGACTCGGAGCGACTCCGCACTGAGTCGCGAGAAGCTTGAATCGTTGCAGATTAGCCATGCCGTGGAGCGATTCTGACTCGGACGAGTTGACTCTGTTCTTCTTCTTCTTCAATTTCTTCTGGTCTCTCTCTACATACATACATATATATATATATATATAGAACCAGTCATATGATTCGGTCTCGTTTTGAATTTGAAAGCCTTTCTTTACCAATCAAATCAATGATTGTTCTTTCTTTCTCTTTTATTTATTTTATTTTTTGCATCTTTTGAGAGAAGAAGAGAATGAGAAAAAGAAAGTGAGTGCATTTTCCGAGAAATCTTTAGTAGTAAATTCTGGATTTGTGAAAAAGAGGTAGTTTTATGATTTATTGACAGGTCTATTGTTTGTTTTTATATTATTATTATTATTACATTAAATTATTCTTTGATTCTTCCAAAAGGAACATAGAATGTGACAAAATTGACGAAGCTAATGCTATATATACTATATATAATTTATAAAAAAATAACAATTTCCCACATTAGCGATGGAATCTAAAATTCTGTATAAGTGGATAAAAATATTTAAATTTTCAATACGATAAGAACATTTTTAATCTGATTGTTTTCTATATTTTATAATAACATGTATTTTAGATTTTCCTTTTAATTTTATAAATCGGGTCTAAGATTACAAAGACAAATGATTCTAATAAAATTAAATTCTGGTCTTTAAAAGTAGAAAGCCTTCTTTAAAGGAAGTTTGCCCAAATTTAGAGAGGCATTATTATTATATTTTCTTGTACTCAATTTTTTATTTTTAAATCGGTAAATATTTAGTAAGAATTTGTGAATAAAGAGTTTGCATGTCAGACTATATAGGATGAAGCATGGGTGTCACAAGTCATTATTAGGCCTCAAAAATTGGTACATTAGAGCCGTTATTGGACATAGCGTGATACGTGTAATTATTAATAGTCGATAACAGTTTCGTAGCAAAAAAAAAATGGTAAATTCTTAAGAGAATTGGGAAAATAATACAAGCATGTTTGTTTTTATTTCTAGCCTCAACGATAATTAGCTAGATAAACAAAATCAATAAAAAAAAACCATAAAAAATGTGGAAGTTATAAGGTTTGTAAATACAAACATCCTTAATGAGAATTTTACAAAATAGAATAATTTGTTTATCTCTCAATTCTTGTGTCATGAAGTTTTATTACGAAATATATATATCAAATGACAAAAAAATCCTTAATGACACATATTTCGTAATAAAATTTCACCGCACATTGAAACATAATGTTATCCTATTATCACACATATTTTTCGAAATTCATCTTGTTATATTATGCACGTGGCTAAACAAGTTTAGCGAAAAAATTACACTTTGAGCATCACATATCAAAATTATGAAGAAAAAAAATGTGTACGAGATCAAGAGTTAGATTAAATTTTATGATACTTTATCAATACTAAAGTTAGGCGTGACAATAGAGTAGTTGGTAGGCCAGTTATGTGTCACCGTATTCGGTGATGCTGGCTCTTCCTCTTCTTTTTTTTCAATTTGAGTCCTCAAAAGATAAGATTCGTCAATTTTGACTGTCTCCATCACGACATCATCATTGGAAATGTTATCGATCTGCTTGAGCTCGGCCAAGACCTCGTCCATGGTCGGCCTCGTCTCCTTATCTTGACGAAGACATCGGAAGGCGAGTTCAGCAACGGCGACTGCAGCCGACGAGAACTGAGGGTCTTGGCCGAAGTTGAGGCGAGGGTCAAAGAGGTCCTCAAAGGCGCGCGATTGAATCTTGACTCGGGCGAAGTTGGAGAGGTTGATCTCGTGGTGGCGACGGGTGATGTCCACGGCAGGCATAGACGAGAGAAGCTCGGCTAAGACCACGCCAAAGCTGTACACGTCACTCTTTGCCGTCAGCTGGTAGCATTCGTGGTACTCGGGGTCCACGTATCCCGGGGTGCCCTGCAGGGTAAAAGTCAACATTTATAAATACAAATGATCCAATAAGACTATTAAATGTGACGAAAGTATAAATAAGATACAAAAGAATAATTGTCAACATTTATATATACAAAAGTCAGATACAGGTGATCCAATAATTTTTTAACAATTTCATTTATTTAATATGATCAATTTTAATCGTTTATTTCATGGTCAACCAACCAATATAAATAATACATTGAAACTACTAGTTAATTGGATAAAAAAAAAATTAACCATTTCACCCATCTTTACTTGAAAAAAATAGTCGTTCAACCTTCAATTTTATCATGTTATTTCATTAAAACTAACAATGAATTGATTGATTGTTCTAAAAAATACGAAATTTTTAAGCATTCAAAAAATTTAAAAGCGTATTGTTTAATCGTTTTGTCTCCACACAACTACAAAAATATATTGAAAGCGACTTATAATCAGACGCGACTTCAGATTTTTAGAAGCGATTTATCGCTTCTGAGTCAATATCTCCTTTAAAAAACGTATTTCATGACTTTATAAGTGACATTCCTAGTGACATTTACCTGAGGTGCAGTGGAGACATGGGTGACGTGGGAGGGGAAGAGACGGGAGAGGCCAAAATCGGCGACTTTGACGGCAAAGGCGGCGTCGAGGAGGATATTGGCGGACTTCACATCACGGTGGACAATGCCAGAGGCGTGGAGGTAGGCCAGGGCGGTTGCAGTCTCCACAGCCACGCTCAGGCGTAGGGGCCAACTCGTGTCGAGCTGGAGGTGGTCGGCTAGTGTTCCGTTGGGAATGTACTCGTACACCAAAAGCAAGTCCCGACTGAGGTGGGAGGTGCAGCCGTAGAGTGTCACCAAGTTAGGGTGTCTCAGCCGAGTCAGCATCTCCACTTCGTTCGTGAATTGCTCCACTCGTCGGTAGTTTTGCTCGTATAGCCTCTTCACCGCCACTTCCCTTCCGTCTTTGAGCACTCCTTCGCAACCAAAATCATAAAATTCTTAACCATGGGCTAAAATTAAAACATATAATTAATCACGGGATTGTAAATCGAAAATTTTGCGAGTAATTGACTAATTTAGTCACAAAAACCAGCGAACATTTAAATAGTCAACGTTATGTAAATTCTTTTGTATTCATAGATATAGATCATAGTTTCGCACTACAATCGTAAATATAACTATTTATAAATAAAATTTGACTAAATGACAAACTAAAAAAAGTAAATTAGGTATATATTTATTGGACCCATGAATCTAATACAAGAAAATTTATAATAAGCTTTAGAATTTAATTTAAAATTTTAGTTAGAGAAGATAAGTTAAGTTGAAGAAATGTTACAAATTAAATTAAAGAAGGTAAATTAGAATAATGGCAAGAACTTACCGTGGTAAACGGTTCCAAAACCTCCATCTCCGAGCTCTTTTCCTGCGTCGAAATTATTGGTGGCTTCTTGTAATTCTTTGTATGAAAACAATGGAATTCCGTAATACACACATTTCGATTCCTCGTCGGAGTTCATATTCGTATCCGAAGTATTTCTTCTCAATAATATATCTTTGTAACGCCGAACAAAGAATCCGATCATTAACAAAGTCAGTAACAAAGTCAGTATCACCAGAGGGATTCCCAAGCCTACATCAAAGATTTAAAATTTATTGCCGAAGAAGAAGAAGAAGAAGAAGAAGAAGAAGAAGAAGAAGAAGAAGAAGATTTCATACCTAACTTCAATTTCAATCCTCTATTTTTTCCTGCAAAATATTAATAAGAACAAGTCATTATTTGGTTCAAGTTAAAAGCACGAGATTAATTAGTATATGCATGCAAGGACTATTATGCGAGATTAAAGTTTGAAGAGCTTGATTTGTAATTTTTTTAGAGTTAACTTGTAAATAGGATCATGAGCAACATCACATACATAGATAAGAACAAGTCATTCCAACGACGTAAAGCAATAGATAAACATGCATGCATGGACTATGAGGAGTTGTTATGCGATATAAAATGTTTTAAGAGCTTCTTATAGAGTTACTAACGCCAAATATTACAGAGAAATGGTTCAAAATAATACTTTCAACGTTAATTTTTCTCCTTTCAAAATTATTATTTTTCTAGTTTGCCACTAAAAAAAATAATGAAAATATCATTTACGACCAATGCTTAAAATAAATATCTTCGGTCAATAATAAACTACTAGCCTAGACATTTAGGGTAAACGTAAATGGTATTTTAGATATAAATTGAGAAAAAAAATAATTTTTTAAAGAAAAATGAGAAAAAAATAGTACTAAAAGTGACATTTTAGACAATTTTTGAAGATTATACAAAAAAATGGTTTACAGCCACTTCAAACATTGGTAATTTGTATATATCCAACATTTTATAAACAATTCGTAAATAATCACTGTTATTTATTTATATATGTTTACAGTTAATTTTTGTCCAATTTATCCTTAATATTTCTCTTAATTTTCAACATTTTTTGGGCATTTAAGTTTGTAAACGAATTTCTCTAATTATTTGCGACTTATTTACAAAATGTTAAATGTATCCAAATTGAACTTAGTTTAGATGAATATATATGCGAAATAAAATAATTTAGAGGTTGATTTGTACATATTTAGAGCAATTTAAAAAATAAAATAAAAACTAACAAGAAGAAAAGAGAGTATATTTATACGCAAACCTTGGTTGATAATAATATTATGTTTGGAGCAAACGAAGTCATTATTGTCCGCATTGGAATCACATTTTCCTTGCTGACGTCGACACCGATAACACAGAGGATTCACCACGATCTCGAAACTGAACCTCCGTTCTCTCGGTATCCACAACACCGAACATTCTCTTCCTTCCTTCCTCGCATTCCTCTCATCGTAATCTCCGCACGACTTTTTACCATAGTCAACGCCGCGTTGACTCCCGACCTTCCGATAACACTTCGTGACCGACGACGAAGCGCTGGTCGTCAGATTCGAGACCGGCGAAGGAAAAGGAAGAGCGAATCTCTCGATCTCCTCGCAATTCGATGTTCGACGAAGATGATTTGAGTTTTCAGTGATGATTGTGATCGAGATCGCTTGAGAGATCGATTCGACTTCGTACCAGTGACCGTCTTTCTTCAGCTGAATCAACGGTCGAGATTCGTTCACGCAGTTCACCTTGTACAGCCCGTAGTCGCAGTAGTTATTATTACCGAGCTCCGAGTTGTTACTGCGGTAAAAAGGGAATTTTATCTCGCCCAGCTTTCCGCAGATGAATGGTTCGCATCTTTTGGGTGAGCTCAGACCAAATACTGGAAAGAAGAAGAAGAAGAAGAGTATGAGTGGATTCATATCTTTTTTTTGAAACTCGAGATTAATTACGAGTGTGAGAATGAGTTCTTTATTTATTTATTATTATTACCGATCACAAACGCGTTTTTTCTAATGGAGGACTTTCCCACTTTGCAAGTTCTATAGTTTCCAATACTTTGACCCGTTGACCTGTCAAAGTCTCTCTCTCTTTCAATGGTCTAGTAAAACCATGCAAAACACACAAATAATAAAAGGTCTATGTGGCGTATAATTTAATCCACGTCTCTCTCAGGATAAAAATATTGAAATGTACGATTTTGCCCTCGAATAGAAAAACTAGAGGAAATTGTTCGTTTATTAATTTTTTTTTTTATAATTTACAACAATTATAATTTTTGTATTTTATCAATACAAATTATAGCGCAGTCTTAATTTTTTTATTACATTTTAATCTCGCTAACAAATAATCGATTATTAATCGGTGGATGTAAAATATAATTAATATTTCATCAAATTTATGAAATGATGATTGAATTATTTTAAAAATTAAAAATATTTAATATTTTCATCTCATTTTTACTGATAAAGTGAGAAAAATAATTTTTTTATAGATTATGAAAAAACCATTAATAAAATATGATAAATTAAACGATTTTTCCACACATCCACGTTATACTTAACTAATCACCATCTACCAACAACGATAGATTCTTAAAAATCGTCCATTCACATTCAAATATCTCACATTATTCTTGTTTGAGATATATAAAAACAATTTCAGTATAAATAAGTACATCTTATATGGTTATTTAAGGTTGGTTTTCTTCAATTTCAACGTGTTGTGGACATGATGTTGTTTTGAACTATTTATCATGTACCAAAAAATCGTCTTTTTTATAAGTTTGTTTCCATGTGAACAATTTATAATACATCCACCGGAAATATAACGTTTCAAATTTCTCAAGTTTGTATATATATATATATATTTATTTATTTATATGTATGTGTTCATTTATCAATAGTTTATATTTATCATAAAACTTAACTATATTGATCGTATATTTAAATTATTTGAATATGTAAACAAGGTCTACTTTAGCAGCATTGTAAAAATATGAGATATTATGAGTAGACCATACTACGACTTACAAGGATTTTGTTATATTATTTTATCATTGTAATTAAATTATAACTATTGGGTAATTAGCCAAACTAAAAAAATATATATAACCAATATTTCATAAATTTTAATTAAATAATTATAAAAATAATGTCTAAGTGCCATTTTTGATATATCATTTCACTTAAATAAAAAAGTATATATTTACGTTAACTTAAGCGTGTAAATACATGCATGTATGAAGGGGATTATTTACTTATAATTTGCGAAATATTGATTATATAATAGTAAAATATGGTAATGTACTTAATGAACCCCGTTAATTATGAGTACATGAAATTAACAAGCGTTGACATCGTGAGAGTAATTACTAGAGCACTTAATTTACCCATAATATGAATTATTTAATAGTCAAATGTCTTATAAGTTTCAACCAAGTGTCGTTCAATTGTAAATGAAACATAAGTGTTAGTGGAGTTTTGATTTATGAGTTTATCAACTACTTTGAATTGTTTTCTCGAATTTATCTCAAATAAGTTTAATATTTCAGGGACCACGAAAAAACTGGCCAATGAAAAACGAGTCAATTATTTCGGCTAAACCTCGTCATTTAATTTTCTTTTATTGTTTCTTTTTTTATTACCCAACTCATTACTTTATTCCACAAATTTACAGAAGAAAACACCAGCACATTCTTCGGAAAAAAACAGTATTTTCAGTCAATATTATTTATTTTTAATAATACGGTATCTAAATCACTATTTGGTGACGTTTTATTCAATTTACTATTTGTAAGGGCACGAATTATATGTAAGAACAAATTCACCGAACAAATTACATGTAAAATTAGTATTGTGATTGAGAGGAGTTTTATTATGAAGAAGAAGGGTGTCATTCTTTTTGTTGGGTTTCTTTAATTTATATTTATTGAGATTCTCTAATTTAGAGGAGTTTTATTCTAAACGATAATTTTTTTAATCCGGACAGATTCATCGATATTTTAACAACAATTTATTTTCACGATTTAAAATTCTACCGTTTTTATTCAATTTGTGGTTATAATCGACAATCCAATTCGGTAAAAAAAAATTAAAATCGCGATCTACGTCAAGCATAACTCATTAATAAACATTTTAATGTCTGAAAATGTATTGTTTAAGTTTTAAAAGGTCGAAGAGTGGACATAATCGGTTACTAATTAAAAAAATTAAAAGTAAAACGGTTTGATTTAAATGGTAAAATTTGTTCAAATGATCTAAAATGGGTTGACAAATGTCGGGAGTGAAGAAGTACAATCAAATTTAAATATATATTAACATATTAAGATTATCTCAACTTCTTTATTTTCATTCCGGAGATGAAGTTTACCGTAAAGCTTGTGACGACAAAAATCAAGAGAGAATCTGTCAATTTTTAGACAATTTGCAAGAAAATTATATTTTTAATCCTCGAAATCTAGACGAAGTTTCAAACATACTAATTGATTCCAAATAAAATTTCTTGGAGTATGAAGAACCCTGCATTACATTTGTATGTAGTTGAAAATAAGATATTTTTCGAGATTGATTGGACTCGAATTATTGATGAGCGAAATAAGTGTCTTGAAGTCGGACTTTAGTTTGCATAAATAGGGCCATAAATTTATAACTAAATAATAACATACTTAATTTGCGAAGTTATAAAATTTACGAATAATTCCTCAGAACATAAAAAATACAAATCTTACTGGATAAAATACGTTTCTCGTTTCAATATGAAAGTTGTGCTGGTACATACTAACCAATAATTAATTCCGATTCGAAAATAAAAATTCGGCTACCTAGTACGACCCACGTGTCTTATCTAAAGTGATCGTATATCTAATATATTATTTAATTTATTTTATAATTATATTTTGATGTGTAGAACAAATAGGGCATTAACTTGAATGACAAAATCATCATGTTTTGTAAACTTAAACAAGGATGTTGCAAAATACAAATGCAGTTAAATATGTTATATCTAGAGATAGAAAAAACTCTCAAAGAGGTATCTTAAGATTTGAATCCTAATGTTTTACAATGATATGGTCGTTTTAAAATAAAGAAAAATATATATGGAAAATTGTATGTGATTATTGAATTGCTTAGTAAGTTTATAATTTCCAAATAAATAAATAACATCCTTAACTTAATATCATTCAGTCTAAGTGACTTCAATGCATTTTCTAAAAATAAAAAAAGTGACTTCTAGACTGCCTAAATATACGAATTTCCTATTATTTTAAAGATAAAAAAATATAGAAATTAATTAGGGAGTTTATGGTCCATCAATATTACGAATTTTGACAGATTGACATTTAATATGTTATTTTCCCATCTATTAACAAACTATTAATACGAGATCCACGTGGCATTTTAAAAATACAATCTCAGCCATGCATGTAAAAATGGTCACGAATTTGCATGTGTAAGAATATGGAGAATATCTCTATGTTATATAGCTAAAATTAAAAATAATTCATACTATGTAAATGTCAATAATATTGTAGGACAACAAAATTGTGGAAACTAGACCGTGTACACGTTGTCCGGCCATGTCCCACATTTATTTATGTACTTAGATAATTACAAAACTAATATAGATGCTCATAATATATAGGCCATAAACTTACTAAATAGTTAAAAATAAATAATAATAAAAATTGTTCTCTTCTTCGTTTGCCCATTCAGAATTCAGGCTCGTATCGTATATTACACATTCCAATTCTTTCTCTCGCATCTTGACGTGATATTACGAATTTGCCCATCAAATCCTTCGAAATTTTCATTCCCTTTCTGGAGAAGGGTTTTTGCATATAAAATTTAAACCCACTCGCTCCAATCATTCTTGTTCTCTTATATATATAAATATTAATAATCACTAATATATTTTGTTCTTCCGATTCAGTTCTCGGACCAAATCTTTTCATTTCGTCCAAACACTATTTTTTTTTCTTTCCAAAACCTTGAACTCACTCAAATCCTTCAATCCTCCGCTGCATTTTCGGCTCTCCGCCGCCGGAACTCGCCGGAATCGTACTTGCCTTCCGTTAGACTAACTTATTGCCGATTTTCCTATACCGTTGACCGCTTTGATTTAGGGTTTCTGTGGAGCAAGTTAGTGTTTGTTCGTGGAAATGTTGGGAACGGGATTGCAGCTTGGACGCGGCGACGATCGGTTCTACAATCCGGCGAAAGCTCGCCGCGCCGCCGATCAACTCCGGCGAGCTCAGAGCGACGTGTCTTCGAGCCGCCAACAACAATCCTCGTCTTCTTCCTCCGCCGCGAAGCCAGCTTCTGAACTCGCCGCCTCGCCGGAGACGGCGGTGCTGATGAGCAATCTCCAACGGTTTCTGCACTCGGTCACGCCGTCCGTACCGGCTCAGTTTCTACCTAAGGTTTCGCAGTTGATTCTTCGTTAACTTATAAATGTGCATTGTTCATATATTCATTTGTTTGATTGATTATCTTTTTTGTTTGGTGAATTTGTTCAGACGACGATGAAATCTAGGAGACCTTCGGATTCGGATTTTTGTAGGCCGTACTTTGTTCTTGGCGATCTTTGGGAGGCTTTCAAGGAATGGAGTGCTTACGGAGCCGGAGTTCCTCTGATTCTGAACGACACCGATTCTGTTGATCAATACTATGTTCCTTATCTCTCTGGCATCCAAATTTACTGCCATGCTTCTGATTTGCCGTCTAAGCCGAGGTGGTAATCGAAGGATCATTTCTTGATTGGATGTTGATTATGTGCTGTGATGATTATTCTATGATGTGTTTATCTTCTTGTTTGGATGTTGGTTATCTAGGTTTTCTGAGTTTTAGGTCATCGACTTAACAGCTTTTTTTTTGTTAGATTTGCGTGGATTGTTTAGAATCGAAAACAATTTAGGAGGACTTTTAATTATTTGGGGGTGCTTTTGAAACTCGCAGTTAACCACATTGCTGAAAATTTCCTAGGGTTTAGCGAACTTCTTGTTTTAACGGCTTATAGAGTCTTTACGTGAGCTTTACGTTTGGATAACGGTTATATTGAGTCTTATCAACTGAATCTTTTTTTTTCCTCATTTGCAACGAGATCTAAATTTGGGGACTCTGTCCTGTTTGGGTGTATATCTTGTTGTTTGGATATTGATTATCAAGGTTTTCTGACTGTAAGCTCATCGACTAAACGGCTTTTACTTGTTTTATATTTGCGTGGATGCTAAGAATGAGAAACAACTTCAGGAAGGATTTGTCATTTAGGTAGGTTTTTGAAACTCGCAGTGAACGACATTGCTAAAGATCTCCTTGGGTTTAGCGAGCTTCTTGTTTTAACGGCTTCTAGATTCTTTATGTGTGCTTTACGCTTCAATAACAGCTCTTGGAATCGTATCAACTGAATCTTTTTTTTCCTCATTTGCTACGAGGTCTAATTTTGGGGACGTTAGTGTTTTCCTGTTTTGTTTGTCTCATAGTTATCTTGTCGTTTTGTAGGCGAGCTGAGGAGGACAGTGACAGCGACTTTAGGGATACAAGTAGCGACGGAAGCAGTGATAACGAACCTGAAAGAATACTTAAACAACATAGTAAGCACAGTGTGTCAAACGACTTGTCTCAGAGATTGGAAAGATCATCTCCGAGAGATTTACCTGTTCCAATCCAAGAAGATGTCTCTAGCGATGAAGGGGAACATTCAAATCCCAAGGCTTGCTTGATCTATGAGTATTTCGAGCGAGACTCTCCTTATGGCCGTGAACCATTGGCGGATAAGGTCAGAACTCAGAAGCTTCCATTTCTTTTACCTGAGTTCCGTTGTTGGGATTAGGAATAGAATGAAAACCCGACTTATCTTAATTGTTTTTTCGATGCAGATATTAGATATCGCCTTCCGTGTTCCCGAGCTGAAGACCCTAAGAAGTTGCGATATTTTATCTTCCAGCTGGTTATCGGTTGCCTGGTAGCGTTCTAACCCTACATTTATTTTAAAGATTTATGAATGATTATGGCTGATTGGTTATTGATAATGCTATCTTTATAGGTATCCCATCTACAGAATCCCAACCGGGCCAACTCTAAAGGATCTAGATGCTTGCTTTCTGACGTACCATTCTCTTTCTACACTCGTGGGAGGTAATAAAAGCCGTTATTGTTGATTACCATATAGGTCAAATAAGCAAGTATATTTTTTAAAAGCCAAAAGTATGTTTTCTGTTTGTGATCCTAGTGTTAAGGTCTAGATGTGCAATGATTTTCAGCCGTTTCTGTATCTTTGTACTTAATTAATAGTATTTTCTTAAAAGTTACAACATCTATATACTGCATTTCCATAATCAAATTAAAAAGAAGGATCCAGACATATTGGTGACGTGTTTCTCTGTTCACTTTCAAGTACTTCCCTAAGTTGAAACCGGTTTTTATTCTCAGGTTACTTGTAAAGCCCATCATTAATTTCAGATATTTTTCTATCCTTTTGCAAAATTAGGCCTTAATTTATGAATACTTTCCTGTCAAACGGTCATGTTGAGCTTTAGATACATAATAAGTTTCATCCATTTCGATATCGTTTTTGCAAATATTTTTCCTTATTTTATTTATTTATAATTTATTACTTAGAACGTTCTTAAAAACCATTACATTTCCTTCTCAACGCCACAGTTCCATAAGTAATTTTTTGTGAATCGATTTACGTAAGTAAATTTACTGCATGAAAACCGAGAAAGATTATTAACATATTGGTGGCATATGTTTATTTCCTATTGATGAAGATTTAAGAAATCAACTCTGCACCTTTAAGTACCTTCCAAAGATGCACATTGTTTTTACTACTTGGAAATGCCGATATTAGGCCTGTATTCATGTACACTTGTGTTTTTGATATTTTAATTAAGTTAGTCAATGTAATAGACTTTTTAGTCGTTTCCATATGAATGTCTTTTGTATTTATTAGCACCCGTATAGTGTATATCTAAAACAATGAAAGGTATCTTACATACCGCTGACGTATTTATTATTTACATAGGATATGCCATTATTCGATTATACATTTTGAAATACGTTTCAATGTCGAGAAATTTCTTATTATCAGCTTCTTAGCTGGCTTGCAAATCCCACCAAAAGTTCAGATGTTCTCTCGTCTTTTCACCAAAAATTTCAGATGTTCTTTATTCACTTGTTTCAAAGAGTCCATAACCCGATTCTTAACGCTGTAGGTACTTGGCTAAGTTAAACACCGTTTTGATCATGGGTTCAATGACAAATTTAAGTTTTGCTAGCAAAGGTTCCTTTAATTTTGTATTTTACTCATTAACGAAAATTAACGTGAAAAGTTACTTACGTAAAAGCCCGGGGAATTAATCTTGCCACATCAGCATCGGTGGCTATATTTGAAACTGTTATGAAACTAGTGAAATACTAAATAGCAAATTCTGCGTTGGAGGTGGCTCAGTTCGTCTGATATATCTTCTATATAAACCTCTAAGTTTACTAGCAAATAACCTTATTTTATAAACAATCAATGTTGTGTAACAATTTTTGTGACTTCGTATTATTTTCAGGCGTACACAAAGCTCCGTCTCCGACTCTGGCTCCGATTTTGAGGAGGCCAAGCGAGCGCGGTGGTGCTTCGAAGATGTGCTTGCCCGTTTTCGGGCTGGCCTCTTACAAGTTCAAAGGGCCGTTGTGGACCCCACATGGAGGCTTCGAACGCCAGCTGTCAAACTCTCTGTATCAGCGCGCCGATTCCTGGCTCAGATCGCTCAACGTCACTCACTCTGATTTCGTCTTCTTCAGCCAAAGGTAACAATGGGGGCGTTAAATATTTCGGCTTTTCTCTGGTCCTTTCGATAAGATTTTTCTGTTTGTTTTTGTATTTTTATTTTATTTTTTGTATTTTTTTAGGGATTAAAAAAAGGAGGGGAAACTTAAAAAGGTGAAGGCTTGGAAGGGATAGAAATGTTGAATAATAAGAAAAGAAAAGGGGAAAGAAAGAAATCAAATAGAAAAATAGAGTTAGACAAAGATTTAGAAATGTGGCTAAGCTCTTCAAGTTAAATGTGCTTAGTTTTAGGCAAGTCCTATCTTGCGTTGGTCTTACTTTGTTATATGACGTTAGCAAAAGTAAATTATTGAGAAACCAGGCTCTTTTTTTAAATGTCCTGATGATTATATGACGATGGTGTTTTATTTAAGTTATAAGTGATTTATTTATAACATAGAGGGTTTATGTTTTTTGTTTCATTTTATGTATGTAAGCTTCAACTTTCAAGTTTGATATTTTCGTGTATCTTTCGTTGCTTATGTTGGTTTGGTTTATTCCAAGTTCCAACCAAGTTTACACATTGATTATGGCGTATAGCTTTGGTCTGAATCTGAACCAATCATTAAAAAGACGTTTGGTGTATGTCTGTCGTTTTGGTATGAGAAAAATGACAATCTTATCTGAAAACGACACAAGAACAGAGCCAGAAAACTAGCCCATGGGGGTTGCCTTCTTGCTCAAGGCATCTCTCAAGCCTCCATACAAACCTCGTTTTGTAGCGAGTTTTCTCTCAACCGAAGAAAACATATGCCGAGATGAAACCCATCGATCATAGTCTCTCTTTTCGTCCTCTTAATTCGCTTTTTATTCTATCATTGAAGTGAATGCAAAGAAAAACTCCTTTTACGATGAAAAATAGTCGTGAGATGATCATTTTAGAATGATCTTTTTGTCGAATTTGGGTGTAATTCGGATCGTCATGATCTCTTTTCTGCCCGACGAAAACGATAAATTTTGGACCCTTCTTCGTAGATCGCCGAAATAGTGATGATGTTTACAACTATTTTATCATAGCAGAAACACTATTCACTACACAGTATTAGAGAATTCTTCAATTTTATATCCCTATTTTATATTTTAGCACTAGAACAACAAGATGTGTATAACGACACATATTTAAAATAATGGTTCGGACTTTATTCACGAAAAATGAAGATATCATAAATTCAGGGTCCAACAAGACAATGTGTAGCCCATTATAGTTCACTAAAATAAAGTCCAAAAAAAAATAATCCAAAATATATAGCGCCACCAAACAGTAGTAAAGTAAAAAAAAACAAAGAGCCTATTTTTCTTCCTCAAAAGCAGAGACACAAATAAAAAATAGAATAAAAATAAAACGGTATAAATTCAAGTGTTGTTTTCTTGTGTGAGTGTGTGTGTGAGAGAGAGAGAGAGAGAGAAAGAAAATGGCGGTTTCAATACCAATCTTGGCCATTATTGTCTCTCTTCACCTCATAGCCTTCGTTTTCGCAGTCGGAGCTGAACGACGTCGTAGCCTGGTAACCCAAATATCATCTTCTTTTTTTCTCTTTCGGTGTGAACGTTGTCGTTTTGGGAATCTGAGTCGTTTTTTGTATGTGTGGAAATTAAGGGAAAGGTTAGTGTGGACGAGTACGACGAGTACTCGTACTGCAAGTACAACTCCGACGCTTCGACGGTGTACGGACTAACGGCGTTTGGGCTTCTCATGCTGAGTCAAACGGTGCTTAACGGCGTTACTCGCTGTCTCTGCTTTGGCAAGGGTTTGGTCTCTGGGACCTACAAGACCCTCACTGTCTTTTTCTTCATCGTCTCCTGGTAATTATTTATTATATTCATTATTTTAATAATAGATCTCTCTGCTTTTTTTATTACTTCATTTATTCATGCTCGTTTGATTTTGATTTTTTTCGAATTTTTAGGAGTTATATTGCACTCAATTGAAGCTTCTAACTTCATTCTTAGTTAAAGAAATAACTCGGTGCCTATATTATTATTATTATTATTATTATTACTAGTAGTAGATTGTGTATGAAATGGACCCGAGTGATGTTTCTTTTGTTTTAATTAATAATATTATTATTAAGAAGAGCCAAATTAATCATAATTTATTGAAATAATTAATGTCACAAAGGAAAATACTACTAAGCTTTGAATTTTGTGACACTTATATATATATATATTGATCTAATCTGATTTAAGTGTAGGAATTTAATAGAAGGAGATTATTTATAAAGTAGGATTAAAGAGCTATGTATAATTATAGTTCTTATCAGAAACTTTAGCTTTATTTTAATTTTTTTGTTAGCTTTTTGGCATTATTGTGGGAATATAACAGGGAAATGTGGGTCTCTCAGTGATTTAGGGTTTACATGATAGAACTAGCTTTGCTTTTTCCATGCTTACGTTCAAGGCTTCAACTTTAAACTCTTTTATTTTCTTAATTATAACTTTTCTACAACATAATTTTTAATTTCATTACATTTCTTTACCTAAACCTAAGAACATAGTATTAATGATTAGAAGCATGGAATATACTTGCAGAACTCTGAGTTACAGGCTATAAATTTGATTTGCTAACTTATTCCATTAACTTTTTTATAACATAATTACAAAAGAGGGTAATTTATTTTCAATGATATACGGTGGAATGATAACTTATTTCTTGTATAGGCGAATTGGTAGCTGTGGCTCTTTAGTTATACACTTAATTTGCACTTAGCTCCCAAATTAATCTTAATAAATTTATTATATTTTTTCAAATCCAAGTGATATTTTGAAACAATACTTAAAACCCATTGATAAATTATACTCTCTAAATGCCCTTTTACTCAAACCGTCGAAAACAACATTTGTGCACGTAGTCGAAAGAGCCCGAGACATAGTTACAAATTAGTCCACTCAAACTTTTATTTGGCATATTAGTCCCCCCCTAATTTAGGTCAAATTCGACACAAATTTAGGACGAGCTTTTTAAATCCAAGTCGTATTTCGAAACAATAGTTAAAACCCATTGATAACTAGTTTTATCTAAAAATTCCCTTTTACTCAAACCGTAAAAAAAACTACATTCGTGAACTCGTAGTCAAAAGAGCATCTTTGTCCATCTTATCAAAAGTACAAATTAGTCCCCCTCAAAGTTTTTTTCGGCATATTAGTCCCTCCTAATTAAGGTAAAATTTATTAGGACGAGCTTTTTGGGAGCGGAGGCTTGTTTGTTGGGAGGATCGGCTCGAAACGCGTATCACACAAAATTCAGAGGCGTTTTCAGAGTGGATCACATTTCTTGCGCAACACTCCGGAAAGGCGTTTTTGCCGCCGGAGCGGCTCTGACGCTGATGTCACTCTCCGCTTCACTTCTTTACTACTCTCTCCATTCTAAGACCGATACCGGAGGTTGGGAAAAGCACCAAAACGACGGAATCTCCGTTTCCGATTTTCCCGTTTCCCAAAATACCCAAAAAGTCTAAATATGTATTTTTTTTTATGTTGTTTTAAGTATATATATATAGTATGATGAAGATGTTTGTAATTTGGTTTCGTTTTGTTGCGACGATGCGACAAAATGTGACATCGTTATTTTCGGGGTGGTGATTCGAAGATTTTCGAGGTTTTTTTTTCGATCTAGTTAAACAAAAACCTACATAATATGTATTTATTTTTGTTGAAGTGATTTTTATAGTAGCTATAGATTAGCATGATGATGATGTTTCTATCTTAATTTCGTTTTGATGCGACGAACGTGACATGGTTATTTTTGGGGTGGCGATTCGAAGATTTTTCGAGGTTTTTTTTTCGAGCTAGTTAAAGAAAAACCTGCATGATATGTATTTTGTTTTTGCTTAGTTGTGAATTTTATAGAGCTATAAATTAGTGAGGAAATGGTACTTTATATTGTTTTTGTGACTTGTAAGTTGATTTAAGAGGTACATAATGGGCGATTGTTTAATATCATATTGTATTTAAAGAATTTAGACACAATTTCCGTATTTACAAAAAAGGAAAGGAAAAAATAAAAGATTTTATTACTTAAATCAACAATATCTTTGAATGAAATTGGTTAACTTGTATTGATATGCCAAGAAATGGTCCGAAAGCATGTGCGAAGCAACTTCAAAACCATGCCAAAGCCATTCTTTACACTTTCTTTTATACCAAGTTTAGTATTTAAAATTCATATCATTTATATAACTATTCATTCAACGAGAATTAGCATCATTCTAAGTTTCTATATCGCTTGAGAAAAATAATTTGATTGGACTATACTATTTTTATTTATTTATATAACATAAGCATCATGTCAGATTATTCATCGGATTCAGATATCGATCGCGACAGACAAAGACGTAAAGTGAGATGGTCCGACCATCAAAATCGAAATCAAAATCAAAATCGGAAATCTCTACATACCATTCTTGGAGGAGGAAAATGTAAAGTATCATATTTTTCGGAAATTTACATTTTTATTACGTATTCAAATTATCATCTTTATATATATAATTATAATTTATAATAAATTATTAACCGTGTTATCAATTCTTTCAAATACTAAAATCACCGTTAAACCTAGGTTTCGTAAATAAAATTATAATTTTCTCGTTTATGAATCACTATTTTTTTTTTAATGATTTCGTATAAATTGATTTTTTCAGTGGCTGATATAATATTATGGAAGGACAAGAAAGTAACGGCGGGGATATTCGGGGGCTTAACCGCAATATGGTTTCTTTTCGAGGTGGTAGAGTATAATTTCGTCACATTTTTATGTCACGCCCTTCTTTTCTCTATGCTCTCTATATTCCTCTGGTTTCGGACTTCATGGCTGATTAATTGGTATTTTCTTTTCTCTAATTAACACTTCTAAATTTTAATTTTTTTAATTATTTTGACTTGTTGAGATTCTCATGCCCTAATAAATGTTACTAGTTTTCATTATTATATATTTATGAATTGTTGTATATATATATAATATAGGGATCCACCGGCTATAGATGAAATAAAGCTATCTGCGTCAACTTGTAAATCTTTATTCACAAAAGTCAACTGGGTTTTGGTCAACTTTTATGACATCTCAACTGGGAAAGACCTGAAGCTCTTTTTCCTGGTATATTTGCCTAACTTAACTCTTATTACAACGTTTGCTATATTCAAAAAAGATACAAACTTGTGTGGTTCAAATTTATGGAAATAAAATTGAATTTGGTACGTATAAAGTCATAAATAAAAGACATGTTAATACTATTTTGCTCAATTCATAATTGCAGGCAATTTGTTCTCTCTATATGGTCTCTATTATTGGAGCTTACGTCAGCACATTGAATCTCTTCTACATTAGTAAGAAATCAAAAAAATATTATATATAAAATTTTCCAAAACTGCTACTTTCATCAATAATTTTTCTAGTTTCCGTTATAATTTTTTTTTTCTAATTTACCCTAAAAAAATCATTTATCATTGTAAACATTTTTCGGTAAACAATAAACGTATATTATAAACATCTATTTTCTAAAAAAGCAAGAGTTTTCACTATTTTTTAGTGGTAAATTAGAAAAAAAAAATAAGTTAAATGAAAAAAATTAGTATTGAATTGAAGGTAACATTTTTGACAATTTATCTATTTGTATAACAATGATAGTCGATTAATTTGGCCCTAATTAATTGAGTTTTTTGTTTGTGTGTGGATTTGGTTATGAAGTCGTAGTTTGCATGGAAACCATACCAACTTTGTACGAACGACACGAAATGGAAATTGGAAATGTTGGCCACAAAATATATAAAGAGCTTCAAAAATTGTACATTCTTTTCGATCGAACCGTTCTTCACAAGATTCCAAAAGGACCTCTCAAACAAAGAAAGTCTTACTAATTCATTCTTGTAACTCATTTCATTATTATTACTTTATTCCTACTTAATTAATTCATAAAGTTACATATATATATGTGATTTTTTTTACCGTTATAAGAAGAAAAATATATATGTATATTTATGACCACTTCGAACTTGTATTGTATATATGCCACACAAATATTTTGGTCGGTCGAATTATGTACTTCTTGCAGAAAATATCATGTAATTATTGTGTCAGAATATCTATCACGGTTATTTCTGTTGTTATATATAGATATACATATTTATATATATGTTTTGTGTAATGTATATATGTTATAATTTATCAATAAATTAATGAGTACATTATAGACTCTGCTCATACATTGCATGACATAAAAAAAATCAAGCAATGTATTGTTATTGTCATGTCAGATAATTTTGTCTTCTAATTCATATGATGCCATTGAATTATATATATATATATATATATATATATATATATATATATATATTGAATTCTTATTTAAAAATTGTCTTCCAATATATTAATTAGAAAGCCAAGAGCTTAAAAACAAAAAAAAACATGAGTACTTGAGATAAATATTTTTTTTCTTCTTAAAATGAGCACATGAAAATGAAAGATTGGTAAATGTAAGGACCTAGACTTATATTAGAAGGCTATAATTGCCAACTTGCTTGACAATATGCAAGAATTCAAGATTAAATAAAGTGAGAGAGAGTCCTATATTAATAAATTAAAATCATCTTAATATATACTCTTTTTTGGATTTGTCACATTCACTTTTTATGTTTCTTCCGTCAACAAAAGCTGGCTTTGATATAGATTATAGGATAAGGTTTTTGGACTAGGTCAAATATTGCTTATATTAGTCTCTTTCATTTTTACCATTTAAATCCATGGAATCATAAATATTACTTTTTGCCATAATCTAATATATTGTAACGAATGTTGTCACGCTTCAATTTTATAGATTATAATTTGGCTATACATAAATCTATATTTCTATTATGCATGGTTCTCTATCAATTCATATTTCATACACACCACTTGAATCACACGTGTAGTTTTACCAAAATACCCCTCCTTTGTGGACATGCCTCAGTTTTATGCCGTTTGACTCTTAGGGTTAATTTAGTATATAGTCATTTAAATTAGTGTCAATTTGAAAATACTTAAAATTTGATTAATTAGGTAACATATTTTTACAATGATAAATTTTAAAATTAATTTTAATAAAAATTAATTATAAATAGATGTCACGTCATATTTAAGTTATATTTATCAATTCGTAAATTAAGTCATAAAGTCAATATTTTTGTTATATATATACACACATATATATAATCTTAATTAGCTTGACCTCAAAGGAAAAAGTTGTGTTTGATTAGTCAGCGAGCAATGAATAGAAGGGTCACATATTATGTGTATATATATCGACCCTTGAAAACCTCCTATAGCTTATACACTGTATATATATACATATATAGAACAAGATAGGAAAACAGAAGGAGATATATATATATATATATATATATATATATATATATATATATATAATGGTGAGGCAAGTGAGAGATTATTACTTATTGGGAGAGAGTGTGAATAGTAATAAGAATGGCTTGAGCTTGAGCCTGAGCGACGTCGTTTTGATGATATTGGTGACCGTGGCCGTGATATCTGCGGTGGTCTTTTCATGCTCCGACGGAGCTTCCAAAGATAAGTCCTCCGACAATTACGCCGGAACCGCCTGCGCCGCCGGATGCGGCGGTGGATGCGGTGGATGAATCACGTTGCGACACGTGGCCTCTCTTTCAGGCTTCTTATTTTTTAGGTTTTTTTTTTTTGTTGGAAGTGTGGTGTTGTTAGAAGGGAAGGTGAAGGAAAAGAGAGATTAGTTGGGGGAAGGTAAAGTAGTTATATGATTTGTGTATGACTCGCCATTAAAGAATGGTTTTTTTTTTTTTTTTTTTGGAATTTCCCTTTTTCCATAGTTGAGAAAAAATGGAAATTTGGTTGGGTTATGGAAATTTGGTTGGGTTTCTTCTTCGGTTAAAATTTGAAGAAGATATGTGTGAAAATAATTTTTTTTAACTACTTCGTAGTTCACATAAAAGTTAGTAATTATGATTAGTTTTTAATAAAGTCGCACTTACTGGTTTACTCAATCCAATTCATATTTCACCCTATGCGGTGAAAAATTGCCTTTGACTACATACAATATTGGTCAATTTGCTCTATGGTCAATATTATTTTGGTCTAACTTGAATAGCATAAAACGGAATAAAGCTGAGATGAGATTCAAAACTTGATAGATTTGAATGTCCGACATCTTTTATTATTATTAATATTATTATTATTATTACTATTATTATTATTACTATTATTATTATTATTATTATTGTTAAATAGCATATTCCTTTCATACGTGATGAAGAAAAAATGACTCACTTGGTGTGAAGATAAATACCAAAAGATAATTTATTAAGCCCATAAGTTAATCGTCTATGGTCTTAGATTTCTAGTAAATAAGATGACCTTTTTGGTCAATATATTACACTATCCTATCCTATTGGAATTTTACATACTTGTGTACATAAAAGTATAAAAATTATGACTATGGATTCTCATAATCTCTGCAAATGAAAAAATAAAATCAAATAACAGCATTTCAACAATTCATTTCATACTAAATAAAATCATCAGGCTTTTTGCTTATTCAGGGTCAAGGAACATGGCCAATCAAGTCTTGATTTCTATCATAGACAAGATGTCACACATTATTCTTTCTTTTTATTTTGAAAATTAAATAAATTAACCATTCGATTGTGATTCCGGTGATTATATATCGAGCTTTTTTCTGATATCGGTGGAGGATATATCCATTCGGAACTTCTCTTCAGGTATCGAGATAAACATGTCTCTCAACTCCTCCGGTATGTCAAAATCGTCAAGAACCTATATAAACGCTGATTTAGCTAAATATTGCAAAAAAAATTAATTATATAGCCAAGGTTTATCTACATTTAACTTTAATCTTGGTGTCAAAAAAAAATCTGGACAATAAGTTTAGCCTACTTATGAAAATTTGAAACTTGGAGCTATTTCAAGTAATCAAGGTAAACGCTGATTTAGCTAAATAGCCAATTTAAAGTAATAAATTTTGCAAAATAGCCAAGATTTGTTTATAATTAACTTTAATCTTGGTGTCAAAAAAATTGGACAAAATTTTTAGCCTACCTTGATGAAAATTTTAAAATTGGAGCTATTTCGGTAATCAAGGTAATTTAAAATAGCTATTTTGTATAATGTATCCATATAATATGAAAGTAAATAATAATAATAAAAATAAAATGCGAAGACGAGAATTACCTTAAAAGCTCCGTCTACATTTCGGCCACCTACAAGAAAAGTACAACCTGTTGCCTTGCAATCGCTTAGAATCTTCAGCATCTTATTATAATCCCCGTCGTAATACTTGGGCTGAAATAAAATTCATTTTTAGAACACAATTTATCTTAATTTATGGGTTTTTTTTCGGGTGATATATATTTTACTTGTATAAGCCTGGCCACTGTGTCAGCACCAATTACAAAGGCGCTGCCCGGAAATAATTCGGCTTTCTTGAAGAAAAATGGTTGATTCGATACGATCACCGTTTTACCTGACAAGAATTTGGAAGCCATGAAATCACAATCCATCATGAAATAGAAGACCCGGAAATTTTACCAAACTCATCTCTGGGTCAATTTATCAAAACAACAAATTTAAGAAAATGTAACCAAATTGTATTAAATTCTAGAGCTGATATGAAGGGGAAAATTAGTGTCATTGTATAGTGCTCGAATACGAGGCTGTTCTGATAGAAATACTTGAATGAGAAAATTATCAGAAGCAAAGCTTACCGGCTTTTTCAAACTGTTTGACGCGATCTTTTATTTGTGATACAGAGAGAGGAGGTTTATCGGCATTGACCGCTGACAATTCGAAGCACGGATATCCATCTCCACAAATACTGCATAGACATTGGTAAATCGAGAATCCAAAAATAAATTGTTATTCATAAACTTGATCCCATTGAATAATTCATATCGCTACCACCTTGAGTAGAGATTTCAGAAGAAACTATTTTAGTTTATACTATATATCAATAAGGTATTATCCCAAGAAGCCACTTGGAAATGGAAATAAACTGCCTCGGTATATGATATATAGGATACAAAATTAGCATCCAGTCATGGATGAGTTAAAGAAATCACGGTTTTCTGGCATCAAATCACAAAGAAATCAGGCCTATTTTTGTTGAGCTTTGCCCTTTTGTTTACTCAATTAAGAGTCACTGTTAGAGCATTGAATATGGTTGATCGAGCTGTGGATGAATACACAATGCACGCATATATTAAACAATACGTCAACTATATATTTTTATTTTAAATTAGTATACCTGGCAGCGATGTCTAAGAGCTTAAGATGGCCTTCATGTAACGGATTAAAAGACCCAGATAATATGATTCTTCTCTCTGCATTCAAGTTATCCTTCTCTGCAAAATGTGCAACAAAAGGAAAAGGAAAGATTATATAAAAACTACACATTCTGTAGAATCATGTGTCATATCCTACCATTTCCAAACGGATAAACCTTGAGGCATATTTGGCCGTCTATAAGCTGCTGTAATTCTTGATCTTCGTCAAACTTTTTCTCACATTCATAAGATACATCTGAATGAGTTAAATCTGTGACAAATGTTTCAGGAACTTTGCACGCACAAGCAACAGCCTGTAATCAAAATTTTAGGATTAAAGATGAAACTATCGAGCAAGTAAAGTTCGATATATTCATCTACATCAATTTATAATCACCCAACCATTTTGAGACTATGATTTTTATTTATCACGGACCTTGACTAAAAGTTCACTCGACAAACGATCCTCCTGCTCTCGTGTTCGTAGTCCCTGAATATAGAGAATGCCGCATTTAAACTACTCTCGGTTTAAGACTCGATGCTCAAAGAATTATATATAAATAAATAAACAAAAAATTAGATAATTAGCCAAACCAAACATAAGAGATTTGGTTTCAGCCAACGTTTTGTAAACTTGTCGAAAATAGTCAGTGAACTTATGTGGCATACTTATTTTGAAGTTTTCGTTCGTTTTTTCCCTTTTCGTTAATGGAACGAGCGGTTAATCATATTGGGCTAAATTGGTCCAGAAAAAATGTGAATGAATTGGACGGGCCATTTACAAATAATTTACCAAACATGGGCTATATCCAAAATCAAAGTAGTTTATTTATATGGCTAATTATTACTTTATTAACCCAAAAATAAATAACAAGACAACATAATCACCTTTGAGAGAGTAACACTCGACACCCAAAGTCGATCGGACGTTCTTGTTGACAAGTAAAATCTGTTTAGAAATGAATGGAATACTATGAAACATGGTAAGAATACAGTTAGATAAATGAGAACACAGACTAGAAATCCAAACCAAATTATATTCCAAAATGAGTCTAAGGTTATCTAAAAAGTAAAAACCATGAGAGACTTGCAAAAACCATACCTGTGTTCCCCAAATTTCGGACGTTTGCTAGCTAAAGTGCCCGTAAAACCCACACCGAGAACCGGGGAACCTATTCCAAAGAGATACACAAGCCGAAAAAGATAAACCACAATATCAACATTTCATACTTATAATAAACAGCTCTCGAGTCCATTGAAAAAAATTAAACAAATCAATTAAAAACTATCCCTAGCTTTGAAATTCAGAATTCGCCTGCCATTTGATAACTCTTTTTCTCATCTTTAAGGTGTTCAACCATTTTTCTAATGGAAATAAAAGCCTCTAGCTATTGTCAAAAAAATTGAAAGAAATTATCTCCTGCATTTTACACAGAATGTTCATATAGATTTATTCTGAATTCACTTCCAAATGACAAGAAATTCATTTTGTTTTAGAATGTTAAATTTTAATTTTGCTTTTCTCTTTGCGAACAAATAGAGTAGATAGACGTTCAAATTTTCCAAACAACAACTTATCATGCTCCGATAGACATTTCAACGAATCTTGAGCACAAACCGAATCTCCGATTCGCATTCTAAACGCATACTATCGCCAATCTTACAAAAAAAAGAGCCAAGAGCGAATCGAACCTGGTCTAGAGAGCTTCAGAGCGCGATTATAGGCCACCAGAGCCATATCTTCAGCCGTAGCTTGACTACAAAACTGATCCGGAATCTACGGTAAGGAAAAGAAAAGAAAAAAAAAAGCAAATCAGCTTATGAAACTAAAAAAGAATCAGAGAGAAACGGCGTTATTATTAGTAGATTACTTTTCCGAGGAACTGAATCATCGACATTCTCGAGTACGGAACGACGGCTTCGAGGACGGTGTTGGAAGCTCCGGGGACTGAGATCAGCCAACCAACTGCCTGAGTAAATCGCGTAATCAAATTCGAGTATTGTGATTACATATATATATGTATATATGAATATGTATGTATATCGGAGTGATCTGATTCCGATGAAACTGACCTGAGAAGCTCCGCCGGCGAGGGAGAGGACGCACTGAGTCGGAGAAGCGTGAATCGCTTCCACGGCGGCTCTGAGAAAAGCTTCGCTCATCGTTTCTTCGAAAATCGGGTTCAGAGCTTCGTTACCTGTGATGTGGTTTCGTCGTTTGTGATGTCAGAGATATTAATTAATTAATTAATTAATTAATTTATCGATGAACTCCCTCGCCACGACCTCTTATTATAATAGTTTGAGAACGACTTTTATAATTTGTCGTTTGTAATTCTGTTTTCATTTCCCTCCAAAAAAAAAAAAAAAAAAAACGAAGTTCCCCCCAAAAATATTATGTTTTCATTTTAAGCTAATTATAAAGGGTTTATTAGCTAAATATCCAAAATAGGTTTACCAATTTTAATATATCAAACGTTACGTTTATTTTGCGTAAATACTCATTGAATTTTTTTTTACGAAAATTTTTGGACTATTTTTATTCCCGCTTACAGTTGCCGCTCAAATGTAAGTAAACGAAATAATCTTATTAAATTTTCGAATCGAAAAAAAATCCCGAAAAATCATTTATATTGACAATTTGAATGATATTTTTGACCCAACAATGTTGTAAACAATTTCAATTGAATATTTACACAAAATTAACGAAACGTTAGATATAATGAAATTCATAAATATAAACATGGATAATCAGCTAATTTTTTAATTTTGAATTATAAAGTTATGAACTTGTAAAATAATTAAAGTTCGTAAATAGGTAGCAAAATAACTCATATATACATTAATTTTGTTATAAAAAAATAAAATTATTTTGCTATCAAATTGTTATTTTGTATTAAAAAAATTCTGTTTCTATTGGAATTTATATTCATATGATGGAATTAAAAAATAAATATAATGTAATTAAAGTGGAAATTTGTATTTAAAAAAAGGTAATATTTTTACTCATTTAAAGAACATAACATCTATTCTCGAATAATTAAAAATCATATTATAAAACTTAAGAAATTAATCATTTTGTCATATAAGTATATATATTATTTATATTCGTAAACCTTCATTTACTAATAAAAATTCGTTGTACTATATGTACTATACCTAGTTTTATTCTCTATTAATTAAAAATCACATCTTTAAAACTTAAGAAATTAATCGTAATACAAGTGCATATACAATGTATATTCACGAACCTTCATTTATTAATATTAATTTATTCTATTATATGTATTGTGCTAAGTTTTTATTCTCGATTAATCAAAAATCATATCTTAAAACTTAAGAAATTAATCGTAATACAAGTATAGCACGTTTACTTCATTACTAATAACAATTAGTTATATTATTAGTACTATAGCAAGTTTTCTATCACGTATTTAGTAGTCCGACCATAATGTCTTTTACCAAATAATTGTGTATGGACATGAATTTATAATGTATTCTTAGCTTTTGACTTTATTATTAAGGACTTTATGTGATATTTTGTACTCAAGTCTTTGACATTTTATTTTGTCTAAGGACCGTGACCTTTGATTCATCGTTTTCAGCTTATGTTGTCGTATTCTTTTTGTGTGGGACGATCATTATTTTACGAATGAAAAAGCGTGTTATTATAATAGACGATTTGTTATAAAAATAAAATTAAGATCGAAAGGGTAAAGTAAATGAAGAGATCAAGATTAAACTTTAAAAGGTAAAAACTGCACCAATCCTAAAAAAATTAATTTTTTTAAATTTTTAAATTTTTGTCTTAATTATTTTGGCGGTAGTATAATGTATGATATTTGTGTTAGTTTTATTTTTCTAAAGTTTATTTCGTATTTTCACATGAAATTTATTTGTATTTTATGAAAAATATATGTTTGGGTGAATTTTAGAAAAATAAAAAAATAAAATGTGATACTTTGTACGATTCCTCTAATAATATTTACTCACCCTTATGTCCTTATTAATCCATCCTTTTTTTTACGCAACTTCTTGCTAAACGGAAAACAGCCTCAAAGTTGGAGCCATTAACAAAGAAAAAGAAGCAAAACAAGTGGCAAAAAATTAAATATTAGATTGATACAAATATTTAATAGTTTATATGGTAAGTATAATGTATTAGAAGTGAACTCAAAATGTGAGGGAGTGATGATGATTCCCTCTTGCAAATAGTGAACCGTTGAGGGAACACAAAATGATGATTAAAGTCACTAAACAAATAATGTGTCCTTAAAGTTATTTTAATGTTTAATTTTTGTATCAATCGAGTATCATTGGGAAGGCCAATTAATTTATATTTCCATATTTCAATTGGTTTAGTTTATTAATGATGATTAAAGTCACTAAACAAATAAGACTTCCATTTGATTATCACACCGCATCAGGACTAAAATGCCCTTCATTTTTTTATTGAAAATTATTTATTATTTGGTTAATTTATTGAGAAATTGTCATTTGTATTTAGTTTTTTCAAAATATTAGTTTAAAATATTTCTAAAACAATTTATCTTACATTTTATAAAAAAGTTAAATTTTAAAATGTAAAAGCTTCTCCGACTTTAAAATTTTAATTTTTTCAAATATTTTCTTAGTTATTTTGTCGATAATATAATATAAGATATTTATGTTAGTTCTATTTTTTTTAAACATTATTTCGTGTTTTCATCGTAAAAAAGAAAAACACGAAAAAGAATAAAATGTTTTAATAAATTTCGAGAAAAAAAAAATAGAATGTAATATGTTTAGGCAATTTCTCTAATTTATTTCAAGGTAGCATATGATAAATAAAATAATAATTATATATATATATTTCATTTCCCACTCACAAAAAATTATCGATCTTCCCAATGCCTTTTTCGTGCAGTGGCATGAAGCTTTTTCCAGTAAAAGCATATATAGCTAGCTTCTTCAACGCTTTTCCTTTTCCCTTTTTCTTGTTTTTTGTTTTCTTTCTCTCATCACTTTCACATCACTCTCAGAGAGAGAGAGAGAGACACTGGAACTGAAATAATGCTCGCATTTCTGCTTCATCTTCTTCTTCTTCTTCTTCTTCTTTTTCCAGTGGAATCCATAACTTCTCTGAACTCCGAAGGCTACGCGTTGATGTCCTTCAAGCAGTCCATTTCCGAAGATCCAGAAGGTTCTCTCTCGAACTGGAATTCCTCCGATCAGAATCCCTGCGCGTGGAACGGAGTCACATGCAAAGACCTTACGGTGGTTTCTCTCTCCATTCCGAAGAAGAAGCTCTTCGGATTCGTACCTTCCGAGCTCGGATCGATCTCCGGCCTCAGACACCTCAATCTCAGAAACAATCGGCTCTTCGGAAGCCTTCCTTCCGAGCTCTTCTCCGCCGCCGCAGGTCTCCAGAGCCTCGTCCTGTACGGAAACGCCTTCTCCGGCGAGATTCCGAAACAGGTTGGTGACTTGAAATACCTCCAAACCCTAGATATTTCCGGTAATTTCTTCAACGGCTCCTTTCCGGAGTATTTAGTCGGTTGCAAGAGGCTCAGGACTCTCGATCTCAGCCGGAATAACCTCACCGGAGCTTTGCCGGCGGGTTTCGGAGCCGGTTTCGTCTCTTTAGAGAGTCTCGATCTCTCGTTCAACCGTTTTAACGGTTCTTTACCTGGAGACATCGGAAACCTCTCCGGCCTCCAAGGAACCGTTGATCTCTCTCACAACCTCTTCTCCGGCGAAATTCCGTCGAGTCTCGGAAGCTTACCGGAGAAAGTCTACATCGACTTAACCTACAACAACCTCACCGGTCCGATTCCTCAGACCGGAGCTCTGATGAACAGAGGACCTACAGCCTTCATCGGAAACCCTAACCTCTGCGGTCCGCCTCTAAAAATCCCCTGCTCCTCCTCCTCCGCCGCCGGAGATTCACAATCTCCGTCATCTTCCTCCCTCCCTTACTTCCCGGAGAACGATCCTCCTCCGCCACGTGGCAGAAACAAAGGCCTTAGCAGAACCACACTGATCGCAATCGTGGTTAGCGACGCCATCGGAATATGCCTCCTCGGCCTCCTCTTCTCCTTCTGCTACTCCAAAGCTTGCCCTAGGAGAGAGAAAATCCAGAGAAATAACAAGAAGAAGAAGAAGAAGAGGAAAAGGAAACACAGAAACTGCAATTGGCTATCGTTCTCCTCCTCATCATCATCATCATCATCATCATCGGAAGAGGAGATTCATCACCGATCGGGCCTGGTGAGTCTAGAAGATTCCTCTTCTTCTGCGTCGGCAGGGGTGGGGTTCGATCTGGACGAGCTGCTGAAGGCGTCGGCGTTCGTGGTGGGGAAGAGCGGGATCGGGATCGTGTACCGAGTGGTGCTGGAAGGTGGCCGGAGCGTGGCGGTCCGGCGACTCGGAGAAGGCGGATCGCAGCGCCGAAGGGAGTTTCAGACGGAGGTCGAGGCCGTCGGAAAGCTGAGGCACCCCAACCTCGCACCTCTCAAAGCTTACTATTGGTCCCTCGACGAGAAGCTTCTCATTTACGATTACGTCCCCAACGGAAACCTCTCCTCCGCTATCCACGGTTCGCATTTCTCCCACTCTCTTTACTCCGATCGTGATCCTCGTTATCGATCTTAACATCAAATTTTCTTGAGTTTTTGTTGTTAAAAAATGAACTAAAAAACTAGCTTAAGTTTTGTTAATTTTGTGTAAATAGTCGCGTTCAATCGATTTATTAAAAATTTATGACGATTACGTCCCCCAACGGGAATCTGTCCGCCGTTATCCACGGTTCGGATTCTCGACTCTCTAACTCCGATCATGATTGTCGTGTTATCACCTTAGGTGGACTGAGAACAAACTCATTGTTGTAAATATTCGAGCTCAAATAATAATTTATAGTGACAAATTCTAAGATAATTTAAATCACTTTTACTTGTTTTTATAGTCGATTTTAGAATTTAAATCTTGATATTTCATACTAATTGAAGCCAATATTTGTTGAACCGCTAATTAAAAAATTGAAGCCAATATTTGTTGAACCGCTAATTAAAAAATTTAAATTGAAAAAAACTCTTAAATATATTTCATATACCGCATGGGATAAAAGGACGAACAAGTAACCAAAACTTACACATTTTGAGTGTTTGAGGTTAAAAATAGTGCATTATGGAATAACTTATATTTTATTAATTGTGTAAATAGGCAGTCTTAATAATTTACACATAGAGAAGGTAACTCAAAGCATTTTCGCCTATTTCTAAGTCAATTTTAGGATTTAATATTTCAAACTTTTTTAAACAGATTGAAGTCTATTTGCTGAACTGTTAAACAAAATATTCAAATTAAAAAAAAAACTCTCAAATATATTTGTATACCGCGTGAAACAAAGATGCAAACAGTTAACTATCTACAAAAAAATAATTAAAGGTTGATTGTTTCTTAATTCGTGAAGTTATGATGGTTAATTATTTATCTTAAATTAATCTATTTTTTTTCTATTGTTGGTGTAGGAAAGCCGGGGCTATCGTGGGCATCAAGGCTGAAAATCATGAAAGGAATGGCTCGAGGGCTTTCATACATTCACGAATTCAGCCCCAAGAAGTACGTCCACGGCGATCTCAAACCCACGAACGTACTCCTCGACCACAACACGGAGCCGCGAATTTCCGATTTCGGCCTCGCCCGGCTCGCCAGCATCGCCGCCGGAGCGCCGGGCGAGAAGCAGCAGATCGCAGCCCCGTCGTCGTACGCGGCGCCGGAGGCCTCGCCGGAGCTCAAACCCTCCCAGAAATGGGACGTGTACTCGTACGGAGCGATTCTGGTGGAGATGATCACGGCTCGATCCTCGGAGACCGATCTGGTGCGTTGGATCCAAGGGTGCGTGGAAGAGAAGAAGTGCTTGTCGGAGGTGGTTGATCCGAGCTTGGATGCGGTGGAAAACGAAGACGAGATCGTCGGAGTCATCAAGATCGCTTTGGCTTGCGTTCAGATCAGCCCCGAGAAGAGGCCTGCGATGAGGCAGGTCGTCGAGGCTCTCCAAAGAATATGAAAAATAATATTCCTATGTGAGTTTTTATTTTTTTTATTTTTTAGTTTGTAACTTTGTATTTTTTTTTGGTGTATAAATTTGTGTAATTTAACTAGGCTTTAGAAAGAATATGAAAATTGATGTCCCATCTCTGTTTTTTTTTGTTGATTTAATGGTAGTTTTTTTTTTTTGTTTTTGGTGATGCATGGATTTCAAAACCCTTTCAGAAACACTCTAATATGTGTTTTTTTTTTCTTTATAACTTTGGGTTTTGTGGTTATAAGTTCATGTATTTGTTCTTGGTGTATAAATGTGTATAATTTAATGAGGCTTTAGAAAGGATATGAAAATGAACCCATGCCTTTCTTTTGACAATTTTGACTTGGGGTTTTGTAGTAAGTTGTTTTGGTATATGAATGTGTGTAAATAGTTTGATTCTTTTGAGTGGGTGGTTTAAATGTCAAAGAATCAATTTAACTGTTCGAAAAGAGCATAGTTTCATTGATTGCGGAGTTAATGTCTTCGTGCAATGATGACCGTCAAATGTATAATAAATGCATGCTATATCTATCACTCGTTTTCAATGCATGATTGAAGCGAGTCAGCAAAATAAATGTTGAAAAGCTCTTCTTAAAAACGCTCATTTAATAATAGACAAAATGAGAAGAAAAAAAAAAGGAAAGAGTAGATTATATATATATTTGTAATCGATTTTCTTTCTGAATCGATATTCGATAAAATATTTAGTGGTATAGCATTTGCAAGTAATATGAAAAATAAGCAATCCTCTTCAGCTTCTCCTTACGTAAATTCAACACTTTCCAATCCTAAGAGCATCTATATTTGACTTTCCTATTTATGTCGTTTTTATACATTCCATTGTTGCTTCTCGTTTTTTATTACGAATTTAATCGTTTATATCGTCACTTTCTCAATTTTGATGCTTTTTATGAATGTCTTCGTTTTGACAAATTTTTTGTATTCCAATTTTAGTTGCCGTTTTTTACGAATTCATTGTTTTCTCGCTTTTTTATTAATTTCATCGCCTTTTTTTTCTTATTGTTCTTACGAATTCCGTCTGTCTTTTCTCCTTTATCGTTTTCCTATAATATCATGTTTATGAATCTCGTAGTTTTTCCCTTTTCGTTTTCTTACCATTCGAATGAGTTAATCAAGAATCGAACCGGAGTTAGGTTTTGTTTATTTATTGTTTTAAACACGATTACATTATATACATTCAAGCCATCCTAATTTTTTGACTTCTATGATTTTTTTTGTCTTAAAGACTTAATTTAAAATTATACAAAAAATACAAAGTGAACAAACTTATATGGTCTTCAAATTTGAGAATCAATCACATGTGAAAAAGACACAAGCATATGGGCAATCACAAAGGACGATGTACGACCTTTTATAACTATTGTCCTATTGACAATTCATATGTCGTTTTCTTGTAAAGCTGTCACATTTTAGACTCATTACTTGAAAACATTAGAAGAAGAAAAACAAGTAAGGTAGGGATGAAAAAAAAATTAACATTATTACACTAAAGTTTTGTCCAACATGAAAAAGATATTAAAGATGGTCCAAATTTTGAGCTAACAAAAAAAAAAGATATTCACTCGATCATATCTTTCTCGCGATCCTTAGCCGTTTCACGCATTCTACAAACTCCCTATGAAACATGTCAAAAAATCATGAACATAATTAGATATATAACTTCTTATTGCCTCATATTATAATTTCTAGAAAAATTAGCACACAAAAAATATGAGAGAAAGAGTTTCCTTACTTCCACGGAACATCACCGACATTCCTCCAATTCTCGAGTCTATCTTTATAGAATAGGGAGAACTCTGATCCGGCTTGGAACAATCTTATCCCGGTTATTGATTGTCTCCCTATGTAAATAAATAAAATAAAATTCTCATCATCATAGGTACACATTTTCACGCGCAATGACATAAATCACGAAGTTTAGGAGTAAAGATCGAGTCTTTATATTACGGAAGACATAAAATGTAATTAATTTCCATACGAATAATAATAATAACGAGAGGGACGAAAGTGATAAACTTCATATATCTTAGTTATTACCAAACATGTCTTCGAGTTGAAGGGCCAAAGTTGAGTAATTTCCATGATCAAGAATGCAAATTTTTCGACCAACAATAACTCCGTCCATGTTGACTTTCACAAAACCCCATTTCTCTTTGCTTTGAATTCCTTCCCCGTCTTCTTCTCCGAAATTGTTATTATTATTGTTCCTAATAATAATTGGATCTTCGATGCTCGACGATCTCTTTATCGGCCAATCTATAAGATCATCATATCCCTCCAAGCTCACCACTATTTTTCCCCACCCAAAAACACAATTCACAATTCAAAGTTGGGAAATATAAAGTGAGTATATATAAACAAAAAATATAAAATGAATATAGTACATACAATGCCCAGATGGATGGTAAGCTTTGGGCTGCAAAGTTCGAAGGCTAAGACCGAGATCAATGACTCCATTGTTGTGATCTTCCTTAGCTTGATGTTGTTGATGATGATGATAATAAACGGATTGAATAGTTGAAGGATTCAAAAGATAGCTTGAAGAGTTTGAGTCCATTGGATTTTGAGATATTTTGCAATATAACTATAGCTAGTCTTGAGAGGAGTACTATATATATATGTGTGTGTGTGTGTGTGTGTGACATTATTGTTAATTTGCATGAAGGAAATGAGACATATAAACATCTAATTTATTTGAAGAGAAGAGCATACAAAGTTTTGTGGGACCAAAAAATGTAAAATATGGAGACAGACAAAGCCCTATCTCCCACTATCAATCATTCATTGTTGCTTATCTTCTTTCTGCTACATCTAACATGGCAAGTACGTTCACAAGTGTATCTCTATATACATATATATGCATGATATATATGTATATATGTATGAGTAACAAGTGATGGCCTAAGTGATCTAGTTTAGATTCTGTAACCCTAAATCTCTACAAGGTCTTCTCTCTTCCACTTTTTTTGGATTCCCATTCAGATGGAGAGACTTGAATGATTAATTAATATATTATATGAGTATATAATTACACTCTTTTAAACAAAGATTAGAACATGCTCTTATATCATTATGATTAGGGTTTTTAATTAGTGCAGATTGTCATGTAAGCATTTTGGTCGCTCTAAAGTAAATTTATGCGCAAATTATCATAAAATTGCTAGTAATTTTGTAACGTTTTAGTCATTTTCTTTTAATAGAAAAACTTAAATCAGAGTGTAGTAAAATATGTTAACAATCAAACTTGACATTGTTTGTTAATTATTATTGAAATTGTAGTTTAATCAGTACATAAAAAACCGCGAGAATATTGTAGTGAAATAGAAATATGTGTCATATATTATATTAAAAAAAGTTGGAGTGAATATGGTTTGAAAAGATTTTATGTTTGTTATCCTTGAGACGTTTTGTTGCAAAACTGAATGTTCGAGTGTCAGATTTTGCTTCCTTTCAAACCATCTGGGTCAGAGGTAACAAATCCCATTCCACATTGCCTTATATATTTTAATAAATATTATATATATGCAGTAAATTTATCATATTTATTGGATTTATATGGTTGTTACTTTTATTGAAATGAAAACTTGACCAGAGACAAGCATTGTGATGACTGTGAAAGAACTCGACTATAAACATGGAACATCATACATCTCTCTCTCTATATATATATTTATGTGTATATATATATGTATATGTATATATATCTCCACAAATTTAGAGCAGCGAATCTAAGCTATTAAATGCATTATTTGTGAAGGAATAATAACATGACTACTCTTTTCCAACAATCTATGGAAAGCAAGTTAATAAAGAAAAAAATAAATAAGAAGTGGGATTTATAAATAATAAACGTTATTACGACTTAACATTCAATAATCTTGTGGGAGGTTCAAATGAGAATGATCTTTTAGAGTTGTAAAATTTTATATATTTTTATGTATCTATATATATATATATATATAAATTTATTTATTTAGGAATAATTGGCAGTAAATCACCAAGTGTGTGTGTGTTGCAATGTTGTAATTTTCAAAATCATTTCTCTTGACATATGCAATTACACATGTTTTCTTTTTTTTTTTTGCTTTTTTTATTTGTGAGCCAAGTTTGTGCTGTAGTTTTTTCATCCAAGATGTTTTGTTGGTTAATTTGTGTAATTTTATTTTGATGTACGAACAATTGAGTATAAACTTTGCATGGCTGATTTTTTTTTTTTTTTTTTTTTTTTTTTTTTTTTGTAAATAAACATAAATCTGAAAAACCAAGATAGTTCGTTCTAATTTGTAAATATATAACCATCAAGACTAGGACAAAGCCAAAGGAATCTTTTATATTGAGTAGGTCATAAAGAACACACTTTTTTCCATTACGAATTGGAACTTTTATTTTCTTTTCATATTTATAATGATAATAATTAACCGACATCTAAAAATGCTTTTTTTCCTTTGCTGTATTTATACCAGTAGTTTTTGAGAAATATCACCGACATTTTTAAAATTATTAATTAATAATCTAAGTGACAAAACTTCAAAAGCAATTTCCTAATTCGAGTTTGAGTGGCACTGAAATTTCAGGCAGAGAAAAAAGTTTATTTAACTGAGAATTGAATACTCATTATGTTAATCATTTTGATGAAAAAAATAAAAATAAAATTGAACTGAATGGAGATAAAGACTATTATATTAGTTATTCCATGTAATTATGAATAATTAAAGCACAAACACCACTCGAATCCATAATTCTGGACTGAACATTTTTGAAGTTTCAAATAATAAAAATTAAAACAAAAAATCCATTTCTATGAAGTATATACAATGCATTTATCTCAGCCTAGAACTTGAAAAGGTTCAAGAACATGGCTGAATCTTCAAAGTACTTGAAAATATAACATCAACTGAACTTTGAATTTCTTCATCCTCACGAAGCTCTGATTTTCTGTTTGTCAAAGATTTTCAACTAAAATTTCAGCGCAGTATAAAAAAAATAAGGGAATTGGACATAAATATCATAACAAATTTTTGACAAAAAAAAAAATTAACCTTTTGTTTTAGACACACTTATCCTTAAAATTACATTTGACATGGCCATAAGAAGTGCAAATAAGCAAAGATTTACGCACCTGTTATGAACTCGAAAGGGCGATAAAAGATTCAAGAGAAAAACGTCGAAATGATAATGTCATAACTCTGAGTCGCAACGAGCGAGGAATTCGATTATACACGGATACACTTGCTCCACAGCCTTAAACAACACCGACCCAGAAAACAACGATCGATCAGAAAACGAAAGTTTATATCTTTACGAGCAACCAAACATAATAAAAAATTCGATTATACACGGATATACTTGCTCCGCAGCCTTAAAACAACACCGACCCAGAAAACTAACGATCGATCACAACATGAAAGTTCATATCTTTACGACCAACAAAAAATTAAAAAAAATTTGAAAAATTCATACCAATCGTCCTCCGACCAAATCATAGTGAGCGTAGTGTGAACCGCCGGGCTCTCCAAATACTTTATAAGTCATTAAATGCTCCGGAATCAACTTCGCCGTTTCTGATACATTAAATCATCAAAGGAATATGATAAGCAACAATGTATTCCATCACTAGCGAAATGAAGAGAAAATCAAAAGTCAATTTTTTTTTCTTTCTTTTGGGGATTGAGGAATTACCCTCGACGGCTTGCAGAAGGCAAACTAGATAAAAGGTTTTTCGAGACAATTTTTCTTCCTAATGTCTTCCTTCTATGCCGTAAATTTGATTTAACTAAAACATAATTAGTAAAAAACCCGTAGATTCCTAGGTAGAGATGAAAAACAAAGAACAAATCAAAAGTCAATTTTTTTCTTTCTTTCTTTTGGGGATTGAGGAATTACCCTCAACGGCTTGAGGAGGGCAAATGAGATCAAGGTCTCCGGCGATGGCCAAAACGGGAATGTTGCATTGGTGAAGATGATCTTTGTAAAAGAATTTCCCTTTTCGATCTCTCAAACCACCTTCTTTGAATGCCGTTGTTAGCTGAATTAGAAGCTTCGCTGGTATTGTGCCTAATATTAAGGTACACATAAATGTAAAGTAACAAAACTATAATCTAACTAAACAAGCCCTATCCTAAAGCTTTCACCTTTACGCAACTTTTTGAAATCATGACAAAGTTATTTTTGTGTTTGTAAACATTTCCCAAGTTGATTTTGGCAATTAAAGATCGTTACTTTAATAATCATTTTTACTCGAAAATATTATTTTATGGACCAAAATCCTTAAAAATAAATGCAAATTGAAGATGAGAAAGAAGTGATTTTCAGGGAAAAGGAAAATACTAACAGAAGTTGTTCAAGACGAGCTTCTTAAGCAAGTCCGGGTCCATCATATCTTGAGCGGAAATGAGATTGTTGAGCCATGAAAGCACATACGGAGGACGAGATGAAAGCGGATAAGCAGCCGTCAAAAGCGCTCCCAAAGGCACGATCGGGACATTCAAAGCCTGAGCCGGGTCTGCCTGATGAAATCACAATCAAATGTGGGACTTTTAATAGAACAACAATCCTTTGTTTAATTTATCTATCGAGGAGAATTCGGAGAAACTTACAAGTGGCAAGAGAAGTTTGAGCGTTGAGTTCGAAGACGCATAATCGAGAGATGATGCCAGAGTAACTATAGATGCTAACCCGGAATCTCGTTTTTCAGAACCTTTCAGAAAAAGAAAAGAAAAAAAAAAAAAAACAAAGTTTATGAACCCATCACATACATGATTCTCCTTGTCGAAAATTTATACGAATTAAACTTTTTGGCCTTTATTTTATTAAGCAATTCATCATTTTTTTTTACAACACATTATGGCTATTTCGCAAATTCGTTACTTTTAAATAGGCTGTTTAAGCTAAATCATCCCTTTTTTATATATGTATAAATGTACACATAAATCACATGCACACATTTTTGTCCTACGAGCTTAGTTTGGGTATATATCTTTTGAATATTGAGAGCTTGCCGAGCAAGCAAATTAAAGTTTCATCAACTTCAACTTTCAATCCTTTTTTACCAGAGAAAAAAGCAATCTCATAATGAGAAACAACGAGTTTAATGGAAAATATATATATATATATATATATATATATATATATATATATATATATATATAACGAAACGGAATGTTCTTTTTTTTGGGAATAAAACTCTTACCACATCGTGAAACCATGGCGTAGAGCAAAATCCCACCCATGGAGTGTCCGATCGCAAGCAATTTACCGTCTTTCGGCTTCGTCACAGCTCTTATGTATTCCATCTAAATCGATTTCGATCCGAGTGTGAGATATTATCGAAAAAAAAGCGTTCATAACACAAGAAAGAAAGAAAGAATAGAAAAATGTCACCTCACCGCACAAGGAAGGTCCTCTTCGAGGTAGTGATCAAAATCCCAGTCGTACTTCACGATCAAGTCGAGCTGCTTCTGAAAATCTTCGATGGTCGAAGCGAATCGCTCTTGCAAGTCGAACAGCGGGGGCGAAACGGACCTTTGACCCTCCTCGATCACGCTCACGAGCCCTTCGCTCAAGTCCTTCACTTGACCCGAGAATCCGCTCGAGCTCTTCTGGCTCGAGTCCAACAACCTTAAAAACCTGTCTCGAATCTCGTCGAACTGCTCCGACAATTGAGAGTCGACGAGGAGCTTCGAGACCTGATCGAAGAACTTGGCCGACATGAACTTGGACTGGCTCTCGCTCAGGAAGCCGGAGAGCCTTTCGGACAATCGCACGAAAGTCTCGGTCAGCCTCGTCACGAGGGTAGATTCGTCAAAGACCGTGGCTAAGGCTAAGGCTTTCGCGTCTGGTTTCGAAGAGATTGTTTCATTAGTTGAGACGGTCTCGGAAGACAAAGACTCGATCTGATCGGACTTCTCGTGAGCCGATCGTTCTATCTTTTTGGTGCTCGACTCGTAGAGACTCAATCCCGCGCCTCGGACTTCGAGGATCCACGTGTCGAATCCTTGGCCTGACATGTGTCGTGCGAACGATGACTGCACAAAAATACGTCGCAATCGACATAATGGCGAAAAATCGTGATATGTATACAAAAACAATGAAGCTAAGTAAGTCATCAAAACATCATGAATTAGAAAAATATCCAATCTTTGGTTAATTTTTTTTGTAAATAGCTAAACTGATTATGTGTCATCATATTCAGTGTATGAGTTTTTGTTATTTGTTGAATTTTTTTTTGAACTTTTTGTTTAACAACTCAGCAGATGAGCTATTTTAGATCCTTTTTGTGTGTACAAATCATTTGAGTCTTGACTATTTACACAAAATTAAGCAAAAAAATGAGTTATTTCTCAAATCCACTTTCTCTGTTAATTTTTGCAAACATCCAATATAGAAAGTAAGAGTGTTCCTATGATTTGTAGGAACAAGAAGAACAAGTATGTGAAAACAGAGATTTATCATGATTACCAAAACAGAGATACATTTATATGTATGTCTACCTCAGGAGAGAGATCGTATCCAATGGCATTAGTCCCAACTCCAGAGAGCAAGAGCAACGGATGATTCCTCTTCGGAGCCTGAAATTCACATCCAATTCCAAATCACGAAAGTTCTAAACTCCGAATCTCACTTAAAAGAGAAAAAAGAAGACCTGAGGATTGGGATGGTATCGCCAGAGAGCGAGCTTCCAATCGGAGGAGGGAAGAGCCACGTAGTGAAGCTCGTCGGCGCTGCAAATCGACGGCTTCTCTCCGATCTTCACCGCGTCGCTCGAAAACGCTCGGATCCGGAACGACGACGACAACGAGGCCACGCAGACTATACGCGCCGCCGTGGAAGCGCGTGAGAACATTGGCTTCAGAGTGCGAGAGTGAGAGCGAGTGAGAGCCGGTGAAGAAGAGAGACGAAGAATCCACCGAATATCGGATTGAATCACCGCCATTATCGTCTTTCCACGCCTTCGAATGATTATATATATATATATATATGTATATATATACTGTACACGTTTCATCTTCCTTTACTCTCTTGTATTTTGTTTTTGTTTTGATGACGTGGCAACAGCTAAAAGCGTAGATGGATAACTGATTCACAACTATAATAACTTAATCAATTTTATCTTTTCGAAAATAAATAAAACGTAACTAAATCAATTATTATTTTATTTTATCCAGATAAGTGGATAATGTATTATAATTTGGAAAAATTAGCGATTTATTGCAAATTATTCATTACATATTTTAATTTTAATTTTATTATTGTTTTAAGTTTCGGGCGAAATTCGTGAAGAAAATCACGGACGGGAGACAAAAATTTGTCATTTTTGTCATTTATTACGATATTCATTGAATTCTCTTTTGCTGTCGTTTTCGAGTTTCTTTGAATTCTCATTTGTCGTTTTTCCTTTGCTGTCGTTTCCGAGTTTCTTTGAATTTTCATTTGTCGTTTTCTCTTTTCCGAGTCCACAGTTGAAAATGGGTATGCGAGGAATATGTTTAGAAAAAAACCAAAAAGAAGATATGGGCCGGGCAAAAACGAAAAAAGAGGCCCATGAGAGAGAGAAAAGAGTGTTAAAGAGAGACGCAGAAACAAAGCTCCGTCGTCGGCGAATGAAAGAAGAGATGGAAGTGGAGAGAAGCTTCATCGGAGCTGCTTGCAACAGAGTCGTCAACAACGTCTCCTACGGAGCTTCTCATTTCGTTTCTTTCGGTGCCCAAAATGCCCTCGCTATTTTCTGCCCAAAGGTCCTTTCTTTTTCTTTTTCCTCTCTCGTTTTCATTTTATTGGCTTTCTTTTACAATTACTTTTTTTTTTTTTTTTTTTTTTTTTTGCAAATGGATTTACAGACAGCTCAGATTTTGACTACTTTGCCGGGGCACAAGGCTTCTGTGAATTGCACTCAATGGCTTCCGAGTGCTAAGTTTGCTTTCAAAGGTACCTTTTTTTTGCTCTTCACTGTTTATTTTTGTGGACCCAGAAGTTTTTTTCCAGTCAGTTTGTTGAAAGTGTGAAGCTTTGAGAAGTTTAGCTTCCTTTTTTGCTCTTCACTGTTTATTTTTATGGACCCAGAAGTTTTTTTCCAGTCAGCTTGCTGAAAGTGTGAAGCTTTGAGAAGTTTAGCTTCAAATATGAGATGGGGTCTTGGTTTTTTATGTATATCTACTTGATTCTAAGGGAAAGGGAAAGTCTGTAGCTTTGAGAAATTTAGCTTCAATTAGAAAATGGGGTCTTGGGTTTTTTTTTTTATTTCTTATATGTATCTACTTGATTCTTTGGGAAAGGGGAAGGGAAAGTATATAGCTTTCTAGCTTGAAATATGAACTGGGGTTTAGGTTCATTTATGTATAAACTTGATTCCCAAAACTTCGTCCGAGTTCGGAACAGAGGAAAGAGAAAGTGGAAGAGTATAAAATTTGCTTGTATGACAAACTTATTTCAGTGAGTTTTTTTTCCCATTACACAGCTAAGCATTTAGAGCGACATTACCTTCTCTCGGGCGATGCTAATGGAATCATTCTTTTATGGGAATTATCTTTGCACGATAGAAAGGTATCGTGGGACTCGCTCATATTTATATTTTTAGGTTTTTGTTTTCTTTCGAGAAGCTATATGTGAATTGTTGGTTCTGTTCTCAGTGGAGGCTTGTATTACAAGTACCGGAATCACACAAGAAAGGTGTCACTTGCATTACAGCGATTATGGTTTCTGAATCCGAGGCAATTTTCGCTTCAACTGCCTCGGATTGTTCAGTTCACATTTGGGACCTTACTTTTCCGTCTTCTAATGGAGGTCAGCTAAATATATGTGTGTGTGTGTGTGTGTTTGTGTTCGTGTGTGTGAGATTCGGAGTTAATGGAATGTGCTTATGTATTCAGTTCGGATCAAAGGTGCAAAAAGATTCACGTAATTTCAATGAATAATAGAGTACTAAAGAAAAACGCAAACGAAAAGCGAGGTTGTAAATTTATTTATTTTAATTTTGAAATCTGATATATGTTTTGAAACTTTTATAAACTATGTTCAGTTCAAATCATAGGAGATGAACAAGAAGACAGTTTTCTTGTAATTTTCTTTAGAATGTGGAAATACAACTTCAAATTTGGAATTGGGAATAGCTAATTAGAACTAAAGATCCAATCTTTTTTCTTCCCTTTTTCTTTTAGGCGACTGTAAATTAGTACATCTCGAATCTCTCTCCGTGGGTTCGAAACCAATGGTGGCTCTCTCATTGGCCGAGCTCCCTCGAAGCCATGGACGACTAGTCTTGGCAATGGGAGGACTAGATTGCAAAATCCACCTTTATTGCGGGGACAAAACAGGAAACGTATATCTATATATATCCACACATATACACATATTTACTCAACTCTTATCGAAACATTATCGATTATTTTCATCGTTGATTTCAGTTCGTACGAGCTTGCGAGCTCAAAGGACACACGGATTGGATTCGAGGCTTGGATTTTTCTTCGCCCGTGGACGAAGAAACGATCCTTCTCGCGAGCTCGTCTCAGGATCGAGGAATTCGGATTTGGAAAATCTCGATGTTAAACGAAGCGAGAAAAGAGGAGATTATGAGTCTGGCTTCGTACATAAAAGGTCCGGTTCTGGTTTCGGGAGATTCATCGTACCAAGTTTCGTTGGAATCTCTGCTGATCGGTCACGAGGATTGGGTTTACTCTGTCGAATGGAAACCCCCGATCGGACCACGGAAACAAGAACAGGTCGGTAAAACGGTTAAAAAAAAATTGACTATGTCATACATATCAAACCGTACTAGACGGTAAAAAGGTTTAACCTTTTTTCTTTATAGAAAATAATTGATTTTTCGGTTAACATCTACTTGTTTCTTTTTAAGGGTGATTCAACTAGATAGCCGATTTCAAGGAATGAATTTGGAAAATAGTTTAAGGTTTGGGTAAAATTAGTGATAGCGAAAATGTGCAAAAATCAGGTTTCAAATAAAGAAATTATCACTAGGATTATGCTTTCTTAAAGTAAAAAAATTGCTTATAATAAGTGTCAAAATTTTATTGACAACGCAACTTAGGCTATTTTTGTTGATTAATTAATTTCAAAATGCTATTTTTTTTTACGATTTTTCCTTTAGTAAAACCATGAAATATAGCTTGGTTATTTAACCAAAAACTCGAAAGACCATTTACTCTTAATTTTTTTTATTTTTTTAACATTTTCATCCCATCCCTTAGTTAATTCCACTTAATTAAAAAAAAAAAAACTATTCAGGGAGAATACGAGAGGCCGGGATTTGAATTGATTTTTTTTTTTAATTAACCGGGACTACTACTTTATCGGTTGAGATGAAAATATTAAAAATATATATATATATATTATATATATAAAAGGTAAATGTTCTATTCAAATGTTCTTTTAGTGGCAAAAAACACGAAAAGATGTGTCCTTTTGGGCAATTTCTCCTTGATTTTAACAATGATATAAAAAAATTCTATTTTCAGTGCATATTATCGGCATCGATGGACAAGACGATGATGATGTGGGAGCCGGAGCCGAGATCGGGTGTTTGGACGAACGTGGTGACCGTCGGAGAGCTGAGTCACTGTGCCCTCGGCTTCTTCGGCGGCCATTGGAGCCCCGCCGGAGATTCTCTCCTCGCACACGGCTACGGCGGAGCTTTTCATCTCTGGACACACCTCGATCGTCGTTGGATCCCTCACAAAGTCCCCTCCGGCCACTTTGCTCCCGTTTCCGATCTCTCCTGGTCCCACTCCGGCGACTTTTTGCTCACCGTCAGCCACGACCAGGTCCGAGATAATACCCTTTTCGTAATTAGCCCATTCTCTATGGCGAAAGTGAAATCTATGCTGAATTAATTTACATTTTCTAACCGGCTTAAACTTTATAAATTATGATATAACCAACGTTTTTGTTATTGATTATTGGGATAATTAGTATAATAGCACTCTGAAACATTGTAATTGCAAAATAGTCAACGTTTTAAACAAATCGGTTTATAGCAATTACCCCAAATAAACTGTAATAAAATGACTAGACTACCCCTAATTTATAGCAAAACCAGTTACTAAACGTAAGAGAACAGATTAGTACGTTATTATTATTGGTATAAACTAAAAAAAATAAAAAGGTTTGACTATATAGGAAGTTCAAGGTTTCCATTGGTTATATAGAGCAATTTTTCTTGATTGATTATTAGCAATGATCTTATTGTTTATATGTATTTGTATAGACTTCGAGAATATTTGCGCCGTGGAAGAAGGAGGAGAGCGAGGGAGGCGACAGGTGGCACGAGATCGCGAGGCCACAAGTGCACGGGCACGACATGAACTGCGTGACTCTGATCGGAGGAAAAGGAAATCAGCGATACGTTTGCGGAGCCGACGAGAAAGTTGCGAGAGTCTTCGAAGCTCCTTTGTCATTCCTCAAAACGCTTCACCCCGAACATGATTTTCAATCCGAAGAGGTTCAGGTTTTGGGCGCCAACATGTCCGCTCTCGGCCTATCGCAGAGGCCCATATATTCCCGAAGTAAGCTTTTTGTGATTTCGGGTTTTTTTGAGAAATTGTCCAAAATATCATTTATCTTCGCGTTTTCTCTCATTTACTTTTAAAAATGTTTTTTTTCCTAGTTTACCAATAAAAAAAATGTGAAAGACCATTTACCTTTTAATTTCTTTTTTAACATTTTCATCTCAACTCTTATAAAAACGTTAAAAAAAGAAAATCTAAAGGTAGGTGCTCTTTTCAAGTGGCAGAGTGAGAAAAAACAATTTTTAATTGAAATTGGAAAAAAAATTGAAAATTGGTGGCAGTTTAGGCAATTTCTCTAGTTTCAAATAGCTTTTGTGTAACCTTTATTTTTTATAATGGGATTAGCGGAGGAGAATAAGGTGAAGAGAAGCGAGAGCGAGGGCATGGATTCGCTTGAGACGATTCCGGAGGCGATTCCAGCGGTGCTTTTGGAAGCTCCGATCGAAGATCAATTGGCGTATCACACGCTTTGGCCGGAGTCTCACAAGTTGTACGGACATGGCAACGAACTCTTCTCTTTGTGCTCTAATCACAATGGAACTCTTCTAGCCTCCTCTTGCAAGGTATACCTGAATTCCCCAATCTACCACTTTTTACTAATGTTTTTCCCATTTTCTTTAAAAAAATCTAATGTTTTCCCACTTTACCGGTAAGAAAACGATAAACAAAATCGTTTTTGCCCTATAGTTTATTTTTGTTATAAATTGTTGACATCTAAAGCAACAATAGTAGATGTTTATTGTCGACATCTAGATCGGAAAATGGAAAACTAGATTAGAAAAGAAAAACGACTTTTGAACGCTTTTTTAGGGGCAAAGTGGGATAAATTAAATTTTTAAAGAATAGGAAAAAAATATTTAGTAAAATGCAGTAGATTGGAAGTTGTTGTTTTTATATAATTGCAAAGTCGACTAAATTAGTAAATTGTTTATTTTCGATTATATACTTGCGTAAAATAGTGAATCGAAAAACCACTGTTGTTTCTTAATCAAGTTATTGCATTTCTTATTAGTAAACAATGAAACACTAATTCACAATGAATCGATTTGTATGGTGATATAATAAAAATTTTACGAAAAACAGGCTCAATCGGGTTCGGTGGCTGAGATATGGCTTTGGGAAGTTGGTTCGTGGAAAGCCGTGGCTCGTTTGCAGTCTCATACCCTCACTGTCGTCGACATGGAATTCTCGAGCGACGATCAATTTCTTTTGACTGTTTCAAGGGATCGTCATTTTTCGATTTTCGCCATCCAAGAATCAGGTACGCAAATAAATAAATCAACAAAAAATTGGATAATTATCCAACTCAAACTTTAATGAATGTTGATATACCCAACGTTTCGTTAATCAGTAGTAAATAGTCAAACCCAACGTTTCGTTAATCAGTAGTAAATGTCAAACTACTTACGTGTCATCAAATTTTCGAATATTTGTTACCTGTTTACGCTTTAGGGTTAATAAAAATAGGAAAAAAGTATTTTGGGTTAATTTCATCATTAGATTGTTGTAAATAGATTGGGTCGGGTCGGTCATGTTTTCCAAAAATTTACAAAATATGGGCTAATTCGAAAACTCATATAATTTAAACCTACAATTACCAATAAATAAACAAAAGAAAATACAAATGAATCTGAAAATCAAATGTGTTTCAATTATTTTCAGGGATAAGTAGTAAAATAGCATTTAAAAACATATTAAATGTTATATAGCCAACGTTTTTGATAAAAATTGGTTAATAGCTTACCAAAAATAAACCGGAATGAAAAATTATTAAAAAATAATAACCAAATAATGGCACCTCATTAAAAATGGCAACAGCAATGTTTCCTTTGGTTAATTAGAGCAAATTTTCTTATTTGCACGATTAGGCACGGGTGAGATAAGTTACGAGCTAGTGAGTCGTCAAGAAGCGCACAAGAGGATCATATGGGCTTGTTCATGGAATCCGAACGGACACGAATTCGCGACCGGTTCGCGAGACAAGACCGTCAAGATTTGGAAGCTTCTAAACGGATCTTCGGTCAAACTCGCGTTGACTCTCCCGGTCTTCTCGGCCAGCGTCACGGCTTTGTCTTGGACCGCCGCGTCCGGTGGTGGAAATGACGAGAAAGGGCTTCTCGCGGTGGGCTTGGAGAACGGGCTCATCGAGCTTTGGAACGTCTTCGTGGGCCGATCCGACGGTGGAGAAGCCGCCGCCGATCTCGCGGCTCGTCTCGACCCTCAGATGTGCCATGTGGCGGCCGTCAATCGCCTCGCTTGGAGCCGAGATCCTCGTCTTCAGCTTGCCTCGTGTGGAGCCGATCATTGTGTTCGAGTCTTTCGTGTCAAATAAAAATAAATTATTTTAAGTTTGGTAATTTACACAATTTTTTTACTAATTTTTTTTTTGTCTTGATGATATCTTAAATTTCTTGGGTGGGTTTTTTGCATGTTAGGTGAAAAAAAGAAGGGATGTACCACATTTATTTACAAATATTTGACTTATTACTTCTAATTCTTATGACTATTTATTGACAATTTTGTCAATGATAAACATTTTTTTTGTAGTTAGAGAAGCCATCATTTGATTTTAGTAAAATAAAAAGGTTCTAAGAAAATACCCATTTACACAATTTTTCAACTTTTTTTTGTCTTGATGATAATTACATTTTATCTGATATTTCGGGGGTGGTTTAAAGGAAAAGCATTATATCATTTAGTATTTCTTGTAATACCAAAATCACTTGTTATTACTTCTAATTCTTATGAACATTTTTTTTATTGATTACAAGCCATCCATTGATTTTAGTAGTAAAAAAAAAATTAAATACTTATTTTGGAAATTTCTAAAAAATGAATGCTCGAGTAGATGAGGATTTTAGTCAAAAATGAAAGAAGAGACGTGATTGGTTTTAGTTATTTATTTTATTCAATTCAAATTCAAATTCAAATTCAAGCATGGTGTATTATCATGACTAAATTTGAAGAAGAAATAAAGAGAATAGAGTTGGTTTCTTTCTTTATAGGAATGATAAGAAGTGATTGATAGTTTTATAACTTTGTCATTTGTCTCATTGTATTTAGTCTACTCTTATTTCCTCAAATTAATAATATTATTTTTTTGGCCATATTATTGGTATTTATAATTATTTCTTTTAGGGAAAATGAAGCAGCATTATTATGCCGACATTCTTGAGGGAACAAAATGAGTAAAAAAATATTCTTAAACTTTTTTAGTATTTATTTTTATAACGGCAGTGATTTTTTTTTTAAAAAAATTATCACTACAAACTTAAAGGTCAATTTTTCATGATACGAAGCTTTCAAATAGAGTTAGGACAAGAAATTTGCAATTATGTGTATAGGCAAACTTTACACTAAATACTTGTATATGCTTTTAAAAGAAATATAAAAAGAGAGACATATAATTAAGCTTGTTTCAAAAAAAAAAAATTAGGAAAATATTTAATATAAGCTTTTAAAAAAATTATGATTAGGTTTGCTTACGATAATATTTACGTAAAGTCAATGTATAATACTAATATTTTTGTACGTAAATTTGAGTTTCAAATATAAGAAAAATATTATATTTTGATGACATAATTTTTGTTCGAAATTCACACTCAACTTACAAAAAAAAATTGTTATTATTCAGTGGTTATTAAATGTTTCACAAGGTAATTAAGAATCGAAGGCTCCTTTTGAAAGAATAAAAAAGATACGACTTAATTAACTAATGATGACATTATATGAAATTTAAGTATAATGTACACCATATCTTGGTTGCTTGATTCCTTAGATTAAACTTTATATATAATGTTTAATATTCCGTATATAACTTTGATACATCATTTGATTTTATATTCAACTAGTAGTCTATATATTACTTGGCAAAATAATATTAATGATGATGATAATGTTAATAATGATGATGATTCTAAAGCTAGAACGTTACACTCAATAATCTGCCGAACTGTTTTATTATTATTATAATTGTTATTATATATATATATATAAAATTAAGCACCAAGTGACAGATAAAAATCGGTCATGTACTCGATACTTTAGAGCTGCCATATAATATTCTATTATTTCTTCAAGCATTCTCGTACACAATCCATCGATGTAAAATAATACAATATTTATGACAATTAAATTGCAAATTGAGCCAATCTCATGCCTTGTTAGTTACACTTTCACTTTGCCAATATTTGAGAAGTTGCGATAAAACCCAACTTGGTTATTTATTTTTCAAATTTATAAGTAAATAAATCACCAAAATTGCCAAGTAACCAATTTTTTGTTGTTGTAAATTTGCAGTAAATATTTATTACGATAATGTGGTATTATTACAATATCTTAAATTTTGTAGCTGATTTACAAAAAAAAGTAAAATTTTCATTTTGAATATGATATATATTTATAATTTTATTATTATTTAAACTCATAGTTATAGCAAACGAGATAGTTTATCTACACTAATTTAAAAATATCTATAAATAAACCATTAACATTTTTTTTGCTCTTTTAATAAAGAATTACTGAATTTATTTGATTTAGGAACCAAGTTGATAATTCAATGGCGTATCAAATGAGATGAATTTGATTTTGTAGATGCAATCTTAATCTTATTGTGGTCCCTTTTCTTGACCAATTTGTCAACCAAAATCTACATTCGCGTTCATGAATTTATATATACAGATTGCTATATGAACAAGAACAAGCAGCAGCAGCAGCAACAACAATAATAATAATAATAATAATAATAATAATAATGTAATTTACACAAACCGGATCATCAACAAAATAATTATTTAAAAAAAAAAAAAAAACTAAACAAGCGTAATTAAGTCATCACTAATTCATTCACGAAATCACCACAAACGACTCAGAGAGAGAACTCTAATTATTATTTCCAAAAATTGTATGATCGGACTTACAATGGCTGCGAATTCCTCATCTGTTGGTCGTTCATGCTCTTCGCCGGCGGTGCCGGTGAGAATTGGTACTGAGAAGTCATCTGCGGCGGAGCTCCGGCGAAGTAAACCTGTTGCGGTGGTGGTTGTTGGCGGCCGGAGTAGTCGTAAGCGTAGCTTGATCCGGTGGCCGGAGAATAGCCGGCGTAGTAAACCTGTTGCGGCGGAGCTCTGGCTTGGATGTAATACACAGGCTGGTAATACGCCGTCGTTGGAGGAAGAGCGTAGACGGAGTTTTTGAGATCGGAAGTGTTCGATTTCGTGTTTGCCGATGCGATTTGACTGATCGGATCGTTGAATTGTTGTTGTGGCTTTGTTGTTCGAGTGAAACTACTGTCACTGATTGATTTTTCACGAAATTAATTTGATTAAGAAGAAGAAGAAGAAAGATTTCACGGAAATGATTTGATCATGTTTTGATTTGATTATTACCTTGAGACGGAATCAGGCGAGGTCAGATCTAGAACTCCGGCGATTGGATTCTGGTTCTGTTGTTGATTTTTTAGGTTTCCGAAGGAGTGATCGGATCGATCGTCGTTATCTGCGACGGTGATCTGAGAGAATTGATCCTCGATCGGAGGCGCCGGCGGTGGAGCTGAGGACTCGACGGCGAAAGCTCGGATCGCCGGCGATCGTGAAGACGAGGTTGAGCCGAAGGAAGAGGTGTTTTCGAGCATCGGAGAGTCTAGAACGGACTGAACTTCTTGAAGCTTCCTCTGCTTATTCTCCGGAGGAATCACGGCGATGTCGTCGAGGCCGAGGAGGCAGTTCACGGAAGTTGTAACGGCGGACGATCCCCCGGCGTTGAGAGCGGCGACGAGCCAGTCGTCTTTTTCGACGGCGAAGGAGAAGAGGAAGAGACGAAGGCGATTAGGTTTGGAGCGATCGTACTCGTCGATCATGTTATCGAGATCCTCCTCCGTCGTGACGGAGATGAGAGAATCCAGGTCTTCGCTCGGGAGCTGGTACTTCAGCGAGAAGCCTGATCCTCCTCCGCCGCCGAGGAGCTTCTTCGAGAGCCTTGACCGGAGGTCGGAGAGCGACGAGCTCCGATCGGCCACGACGATCCGCGTCTCGCCGCCGACGTAGCAGAGCGACTTGTCGTGAGGCCGAGGAACTATCTGACCGCCGTAACTGCACATCAGTCGGAGCTTTTTCTTCGCCGGCGGTGGATGATCCTGCGTCGTCTTCGAACGCGGCGGAGATTCTACCGACTCAGTCGCCGGAATCTCCATCGCCGTCGTTACTGTAATTGGCAAAGACGTTCTTGTTTATATATTTTTTTTAATTTTATTAAAAATAAATTTTAAGTTTAGAGAGAGAGATGCTCTTATATTGGTTACAAACTTACAACTCTCTCTTTTCTATTTTGTTCGTTGTGCTTATCTTTTCTTTTTTATACCGATTTGTTTATTTACAACACTTATCTACGTGTCGTTTTATTTTAATATATATTTAAATTGTACCAACGAATTTACAAAATTTTCTTTTTAACTTTTTTCTCTTAAATTTACTGATCGTACCATCTTGATGAGCATATAACTTTGGATCCTACGACTAATCACCGAAATCTTATTTATTTTTTACCCTTTAAAGTATTACCCGTACTCAGTTTTGGTAAAAAGAATTAACTTATTTAAATTATTAATGAACTAAATCGCTAGCGGTTCAAGCCTTCGAGGGTTTCTTTTCCTTTTTATATTATATATTTTTAATTCCACGTTTTTTACCTAGGTTGTTATTTTTATTATTTATTGCTTCTTCATTTGGCTATTGAAATTTATAGTATATGAAGTGTATTCAGTTACATAAATTAAAGAGAGCTTAAAATGTCCCCAATTGGCTGAGTTAGTTTTTCCGTTGTTTCGTCGGAATCTATATTACTTTTATGTTATAAAATTAAAAGAGTTATATCTTTATATATCTTTAAAGATATATATAACATACATAAGTTGTCGTTTTCGAATATGTACATGTCTTGTTTAAAATAATTTCATCATAACGGTGATTACTCTTTAATTTAGTAAAAATATAATAAAAATATCTGATGTCTCCTTTACATGTGATGTCTTTTGTTTTTAGCTCGGTTAAAATTATTTTGCTCGTTATACTTTTCAAGAGAGTTAAATTTGAAGTTCAATTACAGAATAAATTTTTTTCTCTTCAAACGTTTTGTCTCTCGGAGGAAATGAATGTTTATATTTTAATTTTTTATTAAAATTAAATTGTTTACGATGTATCTTATATATATAATCGTAAAAGATAATATATATACTTATTACTAAATCATTTAAATAAATAATTAAGAAAGTATATTTTAGACATACATATTCATTCCAACTCATTATTGACACATTCGTATAACAGATTATAATATAATAATACGTGTTCAATAATAATAAAAGCACTGAATTCATTTAATTAAGTGGCTTGGCCGTTTATGTTTGTCACACTTTCTATGACCAAACTTTCAACTATGAAATTAATAGAGCAAGTTTGTTATTAAAAAAAAGATTAAAAATATTTTAATTTTTGAAACTAAAAAGAATCCTAAATATTTAAAAATAAAAATAAAAGAGTGTCTACTTAAATTAGTGCTTGAAGAAAGCAATGGATCACTTTTGATCAAGCTCTAAAAAGAAAGAATCAATTAAAATTTGAGAAGGTCCATCTTTGTTAAACGTAAAACAAAGATAGCTTATTCTGCAAGTAAGAAATGAAAACTGAGATACCTTCTCCTGCAAGTAATAAAAGCCAAAGGACATGAAAGAGCTAACTTCTCTCGAATCAGGCGAAGAGCTTCAACGACGCATATATCACACTTTATAGAAACGACAGCTCAGTTCTTTCCAAGGCTGTCGTTTTTATATCATGGAAACAACATGTCATTTATATTCAAGGCTGTCGTTTTTTATATATAAGAAACGACATGTCATTTGTTTTTCAATGCTGTTGTTTATATATCCGATGAAATTTGCAGAGACGTAGGCTCATCAACGATAAAATTGCTTGGGTCTTTTGTGGTTAGATTGTGCTTGAAGGTACTTCACTGGAATTGTAATGGAGCCTCAAACCAAGAAAAGGGTTTTAGATTAAACATTCATGCGGTTTTTAGATATACATTAAGGTGATTATATGCAGTTTTTTAGATATCATGACTGAAAACGTCTCTAACATAATATTTATGTATTAGTTCCGAAGGAGTTATTAGATAATTGAGATAAAATGAGAGAATATGCAAATATTACGGCATTTCATTCTCGTCATATTTGAAATAAAATGCAACTTCTGAAACACAAAAGTTAATTTGTTTACACCATGTCTCATAATTATCTTTACTGTGCTTATGTTCAGTTGAAAATAAGTAAACTTGCTTCTTCATTGTGTGAAATATGGTCTTCATTTCTTATTTTCCTTCAGAGACTAATACTAGAATGAAATCCAAAATCATTTTCATAGCTGCAAAAAGAGAAGATGAAATACATGAGATATTACAATTTCTGAGTTTGGGTAAAGTCTCATTAAAATAAATTACTCTAATGGTTTGAACTTGAAACAAAATTGAAACTTTATAAGAGTGAGCACTATATAAACTAAGAAAAAGCTTTTTAGATGATTCCAATCTTGTTGGCCACATCCAGGGCATCGAAATCCGGCGTCAATCTTACGTAAGCTTTCTTCGTTCCGTCGGGCCTGAAATAAATCAACACTCAATTAATCACCGAAACATTAAAAAAAAAAAAAAAAACCAAAAATTGTGTCTTTAATCAACATAACATAAGAAATTTAGAAATAGTCAACGTAATGTAAATATCGTAAACAGTTATTATTTAACTAGTAACTAGAATTACCCAAATAAATTAGTAGTTTTACGGGGTTTTACCTGATCAAGGTGTTGACTTTCTTGGCCTGAATGTCGTACATCTTCTTGACGGCAGCTTTGATCTTCTTCTTGTCGGCACGAATGTCAACGATGAAGACCAAAGTGTTGTTGTCTTCGATCTTCTTCATGGCGGACTCGGTGGTCAATGGGTACTTGAGAATCTGGTAGTGATCGAGCTTGTTCCTCGGAACAGCGCTGATTCGAGGGTACTTCGGGTTCCTCGCTTTCGTCAGTGTCTTCGGTCGGTGAAATGTCACTGTCGTTCTGATCTTCTTCGCCTTCTTCTTGAAAGCGGGGCCGGATTTAACGGCCTTGGCTGTCTTCAAGGCTTGAGCTTTCGGATCAGCTTTCTTCGATACATCACCTGAATTATCACATAATTAAATTAAGGCTTTCGCTTTAAGACAAATTGGATTATAAATAACAAAGAAGAAAGTGTTCTATGGTTTCAATTTTCTGGTTTTTAACACAATCCTTGACAAATATCACTGGCTTGTGTATAAAAGAATTAGGAGAGAGCATTATTGATTAAAGGTTTTAGCTTTAGGTCAAATTGGCCAATGAATAAAGGGGAGAAACAAAGATGAAATTGGTCTATGTTTTAAATTTCTGATTATTAACACAATTCTTTATAGATAGCACTGAGTTTTAAAAAATTAGCAGTGATCCTTGAGAATGCTAAAAAAGAAGAAGGACCTCTAAAACTTTATTGTTTGTAACATATCCTAAGTAAACAATATATCTAAAAGTAATGTTTCTATAGTATGAACAACCATTACATCAGGTACTACGACAGTAATGTGTTAAGTTAAATTGCTCTAGAACTAAATAAGAACCAGTATGAAATATGATCAGAAAAAAATTCAGCAGAAATTCTGCTATTTTCAAACTGTTCTAAGCTTTTAATTATAAAGTTTGTAAATAAAAATAATAATAAGTGGTATTGATTCTTGAGTGATAAATCAACATTACACTAGTTAAGTGAAATTTCATGAACAGTCTATGCACTGAACTTGACTCGTTAATGCAATCGCAGGAAACATGATTCAGGTCTGATAAGAGAATATGAAGAAAACAAAGAGAGTTCACAAGTTCAGCAAAATGTATAACAAAATCTCCGAATCGCATCACGAACTTCTAACATTTAACGAATCGACCAACACTGTCGATATTCTAATCGCATACCTTTAGGAGCCATTTTAGTCGCCGGTGAAATGACGGTGTATCGCCGCGAAAGAAGTGGAACCCTAAAAAAGAAAAGAGAAAACAAAGTAACAGATTCAGAGGCGAAATAGAGGAGAGATACGGCGAAACAGATAATAATGGCTGACCTGAGGAAAAGCTCGGCCGACTAGGGTTGTTACAGGTAAAGATTCGAGCTTTTATATCCCAATTTTTCTTATTGGGCCGATTTTACACTTTTGGGCCCAAATAAGATATAACCCGGTCTAGACTTCCAATATTTCTCTTCATAGAAATATGTATATATATATATATATATTACAATTACTAGAACTAAATGAAATTTGTTTAAGTTTAAATTAACAAATATTTAATACAAAGTATTGGGGAATTTTGAAAAAAATAATATGACTTTTTTTAACTATTTTTTATTTAAAAGTTAGACTATTAGTTTAATAATAATACATGTAAAGTTCATTAAAAATAAATCTTAACATTCTTATTTATTTCAATATCAATATTTTATAAAATAAAATCTAAACGATTCGCGAAAACACTTGATAAAAGCTCTAAAGTATATCATAAATGAATTTGAATCAATAAATTATGAAACGCAAACGGAAAGCGAATGACCATTATTTTTTTGCATTTCCAATAAAACAGGGATTAATTATTGCTTTCTTACATGAAAGACGTTCGCTTTATCCAGTAATTACAGTATTACCCTTCTTCTCTTTCGTCTTTAATACTAAAAAGAAAAGATAAAACCCTTGTCACACTCACTCACTCACTCACTCTCAGACCTTCGAATAAAACCAACAATGGCGGTTTCATATCTCCGGTTTCTCTCTCCTATCCTCGCGCTTCTTCTCCTTAGTACTGTAGGAGCTTCATCTTTGAGCTCTGACTTCGAAGCTCTAATGGCGTTCAAAGCCGCGTTGGACCGATCAAACGCCCTCGCGCAGTGGAGCAACAACGCCTCGGATTCGCCATGCTCGTTTCGCGGCGTCTCGTGCACGGCTTCGAGCCGCCGAGTTAGTCGGCTCGTCCTCGAAGGACTCGGCTTAGGCGGCTCGCTCGCGCCGCTTGCCGCTCTTACTGAGCTCCGAGTCCTCAGCCTGAAGCGGAACCGCCTCTCCGGTCCGATTCCAGACTTATCTGACCTGAAGTCGCTGAAGCTTCTGTTTCTGTCGGAGAATTCCTTCTCCGGCGAGTTTCCGAGCTCCGTCGCGTCTCTCTCGCGGCTCTACCGCCTCGATCTGTCGAGCAACGACCTCTCCGGCGCGGTTCCGCCGGAGCTGAACCGCCTGACTCATCTCCTCACTCTCCGGCTCGAGTCGAACCGGTTTTCCGGTCCGATCTCGTCGCTGAACCTCCCGAACCTCCGAGACCTAAACGTCTCCGGAAACTTCTTCTCAGGCACAGTACCGGAAAGTCTCTCATCCTTCCCCGAATCCGCGTTCTCGAACAATCCGGATCTGGTCCGATTCCGAAGAACAGACGGAGCCGCGGCGATCGCGTCTCCGGTCGCGAACTCCACCGTCGTATCCTCCTTTCCGGCGGAATCATCTCCAAAACCGGCGATCGCAGACGGAGAAGACGGAGACGGAAAAGCTAGGGCTCGGATGAGCACTCTAGCTCTAGCGGCGATAATCCTCGGCGACGTTCTGGTGGTGGTGGTGATAAGCGTACTCCTCTACTGCTTCTACGCCTCAAAAATGGCGAGCAAAACCTCGAAGACGATGACAGAGACGGAGAAGATCGTGTACTCCTCAACTCCTTTCCCCTTGGCGGCGACGGCGACTTCGACGGCGACGGAGAGAGGAGGAAGAATGGTGTTCTTCGAAGGAGTTCGGAGGTTCGAGCTGGAGGATCTGCTGAGAGCTTCGGCGGAGATGCTCGGAAAAGGAGGATTCGGAACGGCGTACAAGGCGGTGATGGACGACGGAGCAGTGGTGGCGGTGAAGAGGCTGAAGGAAGGAGGAGGAGGAGCCAAGAAGGAGTTCGACCAGCAAATGGAGGTTTTGGGGAAACTGAGGCACCAAAATTTGGTGCCTCTTAGGGCATACTACTACGCCAGAGAAGAGAAGCTCTTGGTCTACGATTTCATGCCCAATTCAACCTTGTTCTGGCTTCTTCACGGTAAACCTCACTCTTTTAGAATTATCTTCTTATGTATGTGCGAATCACATAACAGAACTGCAAATTAATCATCATGATCGAGTTTCAGTTTAGCTAAAATAGATGAATTATGTATCAAATTAATAACAGAGGTAAAATGTGGTTTCAATATTCTGTCTAAATTTTTTTAAAGAATTAAAATTACTACAAAAAAAAATGAACTAGAACTTTGATTACTTTGCTTTAAATTTGGAATTGATGATTATTCTGTCTAATCTTTGTTCTTCTGTGTGGAATATTATTTTGTACGAATCATAGAACAAGAATTGCAAGTAATCATGATGATCGAGTTTCATTGATTGAGGTAGCTAAACACGTTTGTAAAATAGATCAATGTTGAATAAAATTATAACGGAGCTAAAATGTGGTTTGAAAGTTCTTTCTAATATTTAAAATTACATCCCAAAAAAGAAAAATTGAACTATAACTTTGATATTTTTGGCTTAAAATTTTAAATTTTATTATTATTTTGCTGGGGTCTGATTCTTGAATTAATACTTTGCCTCTCGCTTTTGGAATTCTTTGCTTTTTGGTGGGGTCTTAATTTGTACATGTGGCAGAACAAGAACTGCAATTAATCATGATGATCAAGTTTCATTTAGCTAGAATAGTTCAATTTTGTATAAAATTAATAACAGAGCTAAAATGTGGTTTCAAAGCTATTTCTAGTTTTTTGGAAATATTAAAATTACTACTACAAAAAAAATTGAACTAGAACTTTGATTATTTTGCTTAAAATTTGAAATTTATGATAATTTTGTTAATAATTATGATAAAAAAAAAAAAAAAGAGGATATGATTTTAACTATTTTATTGCAAATTTTAACTATTGATTATTTTATTAGTTAATCAAGTCCAAATTACTATATTTGTATTATTATCTCTTTTGTCTCCCCACTCCGCTGCATTTAGCAGCTTTTGACTCGCGCTTTACCATTAATATATTAAATTCCTTTTCTTTTTGTTCGTTTCAGATTCTTCTTCCTTTGAATATGACAAAAAAGCAAAGTAATAATATTTACTCATCATCACATATCGTGTGCATTATGTGGGCTTTTTCGTCCACTCTCTTTAATTAACTCGGCCCATATACTCAATGTCTCACTTTATTTCCCTTTCTATCTCAAATAAAATTTCCCAGAATGTCACTTATTATGTTTTTTTTTTCATTTTTCTTAATAATTTTTTCCTCATAAGAAGACCACATATGCATTTATTATATTAACTCTTAAATAGTTTTGATTAATTAAAAATGTAATTATTCAGAGAGACAATGAGAATAGGTTTCAAATAATTATTTGTATAAATATTTTTTTAATTAATCGGGTTGGGATGAAAATGTTAAATTATAAAATTTAAAAGGAAAAAGGTTTTTTCAAGTTTTTTAGTGACAAATTAAAATATAAATTAAAAATTAAAATAAATAGGAAAAAACAATTTTGAGCTATTTCTCTATATGAAACGAACTTAATTAAATAAGTAATACAATCATTCAAATTAAAAACACTAATTTGTGATCAAATTATATGATTTAGGCAACAGAGGACCCGGAAGAACACCGTTGGATTGGACCTCAAGACTCAAAATTGCGGCGGGAGCGGCTCGGGGACTTGCCTTCATCCACAAGTCATCTCCGAAGCTTTATCACGGGAACATCAAATCAACGAACGTGATCCTCGATCGCTCCGGAAACGCCTGTCTCTCGGATTACGGGCTCTCGATCTTCGCGTCGCGATCCAACGGCTACCGAGCCCCGGAGGTGGGATCTGACGCGCGCAAGCTCACGCAGAAGTCCGACGTGTACTCGTTCGGGGTCCTCCTGCTCGAGATTCTCACCGGAAAATTCCCCTCCGTCGCCGGAGATGGTGGCGGCTCCGGCGACCTTCCGAGGTGGGTCCAGTCCGTCGTCAGAGAGGAGTGGACGGCCGAGGTTTTCGATCTCGAGCTCATGAGGTACTGAATTCAAATATCTACTTTGACTAATTAATATTTATCCGTCGATTTATTATCTGTTAAAATTATAAATGATCCAAAATGTCACCTTTTTTTTGTTTATTTATTTCTTTTAAAATTATTTTTTTCTCAATTTATCGTCTTAATATAATAGGAAAAATAATTATTTAAATATAAAGAGGAGTGGACGGCAGAGGTTTTTTTATCTCGAGCTCATGAAGTACGAGTGAGAGTATTTCTTTTGAGTAATTAATATTAATCTGTGGATTTATTTACTATTTAACAAGTTAAAATTAAGCAAATCGAATTGTTTTTTTTTTTCCGAAATTAAACAAGCGATTAGTTTTAGACATATAGCTAACTTTTTGTTAGTTTTTCGTAATTTTCCACAGAAAAATATTTACTAGACCAAATTAAGGGGAATTTTGGTACCAGTAAAAATATATGTTTTGACATTTTAACCGGTTAAAATTAACCATTCTATTCTTAAAGCTGTTTTTTCAAAATTAAACGAGTCATTAATTTAGACGTTTAGCCAACTTTTTGTAAGTAAAATATTGGCATGACCAAATTTACGTAAATATCTTGTAATATTTTTTAAAAATTGACCAAATTTGCAGATGTTACGTCACCAAATTGGTGATTCATTTAAAACTTACGGCTAACTATTTGTTAACTTTTTAACTATTTATTTCATCATCAACCGCAGTTAATTAAAAACCGATATCGAAACAAATGATTGGTTAAATTGTTGAAATCATTAAAAATATAATTTTCAGGTACAAAGACATCGAGGAAGAGATGGTGGGGTTGCTACAAATCGCTATGGTCTGCACAGCTGCGGTGCCAAATCAACGGCCCAAAATGTGCCACGTCATCAAGATGATCGAGGAGATCCGCGGTGGTGACGTGTCTCCAGGTCACGATTACACGTCGGAATCTCCCTCGGTGGAGTCAGAGGGAACGAGCCAGTGAGATATTGTAGTGTGTTAGTTTAGTTGTAAATGAAATTTCATGGGTTTTTTAATTTATTTATTTATTTTATTTCAGTATTATATTGTCACGGTTTGATTATTGTAGTGATTAGTGTTTTAACTCAAGCTTTGATTAAAGCAATTCGGAAATTAGTCTTCAATGGTCACCATTGAGTTTTTAAAGATAAATTAATCATGATTAGTTCCAATAGAAGGGAAACAAAAAATTGACAAATTAATTAATATTAGGTTTTTTAATCCGATTTTTGCGGCTTCGATGGAAGTGCCTTTATGGTACTTTAATAAAAGGTGTATCTAGGCAATAATTAAAGGTATATAAGCTATATAAAAGTTGGAATCTTTAATTTTCTTTGTTTTTTTAGCTTTGATGGTCTAAATCTCAAGTAGTGGCAATTCTTTTACAATTCTTTTAATGAAGCGTGTGACAAAAGCACAGCTTTCATATAAACAAAACAAATAATGATGAATCAAATTAAGTAAGACGACAACTTAAGTTGTGCACTAATCACACGTTACAATAATTTAAACCTAATTAATTATCCACGAAAATGCATGATCTTGGGCGCGAATTTCACTAGTCTATCAACGGCGCTAGGCAAGAATTTCCTTGCAAACAAGAAACAAATGCTCGTCGTATTATCATCGTTGTAAGGGCAATCCGTGTCATTATTTCTCAAACCCCTAAGAAGCTCCACAGTCACTTCCCCCCTCCAAAACCTAGCCGGGTGTGGGCCTCCCTTTGACCAATCGACCCAAGTCAAACTCCTGTTCGAGTTGACCTTCGGGAACTTGATGTTGACCAAAGTGGGCAAGTAGTGCTCGTCGGCGTAGCACGAGCCCTTGCAGTACTTTTGGAAAACTGGGAAATACTTGACGTCAGATACGACTTCCAGGGCCAAAGCTCGACTCATTTCGAACCATTGAGACCCTTTACGCCACTGTCTGAGGGTGATTTCAGGTAACATGTGATGACTGTATCTGCCGCGGCCCACTGGACCCGGCTCATCGTATGACATGACGTGACTCTTTGTGGCGTTGATCAAATAGTTATATATTGTTCGAAAACCGTGCAGTGGAATACAAGCTTCGGAAACGAGGACGAATCTCTCGTTAGAAGCATCTAGAAGCGCGTTCGCCAAAAGACGCCTCTCGGCCTCTATCATGTTCACCTTTCCCCACCCTACTTCCTACATTAAACAAAAATACACAACTAATTACTTTGTGTATCAAGTAATTATTTGAACAATGTTACTTGTCACTTATAATCATTTATGTGATTGATATATATTATTGTACAAATAAATAAATGAAAATATCATCCACAAGTTCATATATAGTGGACATTTTGAGGGTACACAATAATGAGGGTTTATATGCGTTTTTTGCTTCACACTTTGACTATTAAAAATCATTGAACAATTATTTATACATATACACACACAAATTTGAATATATATATATATATATATATATATATATATATGGTCTTAAATCAACGCTAGCTAATAACGTGTTTCCCAAGTTGAGGTAAAGAATGATCAAATGAATATTAGATCAAAGAAAAGTCTATTTTCACATGCTAACTATCTATTTTATAAATAAATTGCATTTGGGTCCATCAAAATATATATAATACTTTTCTACAACTACGCAGACAATTAATTAAACGGCATTTAACTTTATTACTTGCGTCTGAAAATTAAGTACCCAAAAGAATCTCTGATCTGTTTTCCAAGTGAGAGCTAATTGTAACCATAATTAGTTTTTAGCTAAGTTCGTCTGTTAATCACGTTTCATGAGAAACAAAAGCTATTAACAAATCTACGAAATTTTAGTTCACCAAAACTCTCTCACACTCGTGTTTTCTTTCTTTCTCGAACACCACATATTATGAAACAAACAGCAAACAGATTAAAAAACAAGTCTTTAATTACTAATCACCCAAAAAAAAAATTAAACAATTTCATTCCTAATACTTCTCCCAAAAAATATAACACACGTTACTATAATGCAGACACACACAAAATTTAATAAACTTAGAGTTATTTGGAAATTTATATTTTCCATTTAAAGTTTTTATACAAACGAAACTATAATTAAACAAAAAAATTAATAAACTTAGCAATATTAAAAAAAATTATATTTCCCATTTAAAGTTTATATACAAACTATGATCCAAAAGTATAATTAAACAAAAAAATTAATAAACTTAGCAATATTAAAAAAAATTATATTTCCCATTTAAAGTTTATATACACAAACTCTTACCCGTAACTATAATTAAACAAAAATTTAATAAAATTTAGCAATATTAAGAAAATTTCCATTTCCCATTTAAAATTTTATATACACAAACTCTGACCCGAAACTATAATTAAATAATAAAATATAAAATTGCAAAGTGTAACTAATAATAAAAGAAAAGAAAATAAAATAATGAATGAATATATTACCTTGCTTGGAATTCTCCGGCCACGGAAAACCGGAGTTTCCGGTTCGGTTTCGTTGTACGACGGGTTTGAATGCACGTAAACGGAGAAAAGACCATTATGCCCCTCGAAGAATTTCTCCCAAACCGGAGCCATGAAAACCCTACCTCTCACCAGAAACAAGAACGCCACTTTCGGAACTCGATCGAACGGCCATTTCTCGATCCTCGGCTCCATCGAAGCTCTCCACAGAAGCTCCTCGTCGCTCATAGCGTGCCACGCACTCGCCGGAGATTTCAAGTACTCCTTCAACTCCACGTGGCGCGATCTCACTGGATCAGTATCATTAGTATTATTATTATTGTCAATCTGGTCTTTTTCCGACGCGACGGCGATGATCGGAATTTGACCTAATTTTGACTGCGAAGAAGAAGTAGAAGAAGTGGTGGAGATTGAGAATTGAGTGAATTGAAGGTTGAGAGAAAAGTCTTTCATGTAAGTGGTGACGATGATTCCTAGGGTTAAGCCACATCCGAAGAGGACGAAGTACGTTACAGCGTTGAAGAAATACTGGATTTGGACTTTGCTTGAGAGCTTCGAAACCATGTTTTTCATCGATAGCTTCTGGTTTTGAGAACCTTTCATTTTCTTTTATTTTTTTATTATTTTTAATTTTAGAAATGAGAATCAGAAGAAGAAGAAGAAGAAGAAAGAAGAAGTGAGTGGTGTCATAAACAGAATGAGATTAACAAACTCCGAGACTCGGATCATCACTTGATAATAATACAACGTAATTAATTATGTAATATTGTTTCGGAGGAAAAAAGAAAAAGAAAAACAGAAGAAGAGAAGTTTTTTTTTTCCTTCTTATTATTAATATTAGCACAACAAAATGGGTGATTATAGCTGTTGCATGCCTTTTATATATGTTCATGCATGCATGTGGAAATAAATTTTTATTTATTTTATTTTATTTGTTTCGTTGGACATCGAATACGACTTCTTCTCTATTTCCAACTATAAATTAACATTTTATTTGCACCTAAATCATTTTTTTATTACTTAGAAAGCTAAAAGGCTTACATTCTAGTGATTTTATATAATAAGGCCTTCTTTATACTTGCTCAAAAGTATATTTCGTTTTTTTCGTTTCAATTTTATTATTATTATTTATTGTAATAAAGAGTGAGTACGACTTTGAAGCAGTCAATAGTTCCAATTTCGACGTCTTATTTAACTTTCCCAAAATAATAATTATTTTCATGAATTTTTTTTTAAATATAGGGAATTAAAAGTTGTATTTTGGAAATTTATGCAATGAAATTGGAACGTCGACTTTGAACATAATTTGACACGTCTATTCACGTAAACTATAAGCCCACCAGCTATTACTATTATTAATTGAACCTTTGTTTACGTTATTATATAGTGATATTAATCAGTTGCACATTATACGTTGATTGCGTAATATGCGTCTCTCTGTTTACCATTAAAATTCGCGTATTAACAGTATATATATACATACATATATATATAGACAGAGAGAGACTCATATGATAAATATAGATTATAAGTAAAACTACTATGTCTTGCTTTTTTAATAGCGCACGTACAACTATAAAGAAAGTGTAATTGTTTGTTGTTCATATTGATAGATTACATTTCTTAAATTTATAGATATTGTTCATATAAATTTCTCCACTATTATCTTGTTGCTCTTTTTTGTGAATAATAATATTTTTTTCTGATATTTTAATCATTATTGTCTCACATTGTATATATATATATATTTATATATTCGTTTAGTTAAAATAATTAATAATATCGAACTAATTTAGTAAGCCAACTACATAAGACTTACATTTATAAAATCATTGACACGTGCATTTGAATATTTATTTGTATCGTATAAATAGATTAAAATAAGATATTGTTAATCATAAGTGAGAATTTAGCAAAAAAAATTGGCATGTGAATAAATTTAAATTAATAAAAATTATACTTTATCATTTGGATTTAACTTAAAACCATCTTCTAGCTTAAAAATATAATGTGAAAAATATCATTTTAACGTACCATAATAAAACTCTTAAATGTCTAACACAAATTAATATGTTTGAACGTCGACTATTTAGCCAATGTTTTCGGAAGTTTAGTAAAGAGTCATAGATTTATTTACATAATATATTTACAGACTTATTTTATTTTATGTTTATACGGCTTAAATACTGAATTTATTATTACATATACTCGCATCGAAGCCAATCAGCAATCAGGTCAGCTCTGGCTGGCTTAAATTGAAGAAACGACAACAATAATTGGAAGTCAGCTTTATACATGTGACGATATCTGGTATATTCATAACTAGTCATGTCATACCACATTTTTTTAGTCAAGTCAACTTTCGAAATCCCAAATTTGACCCTAATACAACCTTTATTAATGGTGCTAATAATTACGTGTCATATGAATAATGTTGTAAAATAACAAGATATGACCCAAAATAAATGCATACTTTTTTTTTTTTTTTTTTTTTAGAAAAACTTTACGGATCAAACTCCCCTTTAAACCCATATAGACCTTCAATATCCCTCTTATTATCTTCTAGTCATATTATCTTGATATACTTCTCAAATATCCATTGGAATTTTTTTCAATTTTTATCAACAACGAAATAAATCGAACAAAGTACCTTACTTGGCCATAGCTTTTAAGCCTGTAAATGAGAAAATGAAAATGAAACTAGTTTTCTTTACCAATTTTAGTTCTCTTGGGAGCAGTTTTAGTGGCCAGAAAACTGTGTAAAGAAGATCAGCATTATCTCTTTATTCTTAGTTCCTAAAGAGCTTACTTTAATCAGGTGAAGATAAAGACTTCGCAAGAGCATTTAGTTCATCAAAGAAAAGAAATGACATCTGAATTGAGTAAAAAACAACACCTGTGAAATGAAGAATTTATGGATGAATTGCTTTACTTCTTCTTCTTCCTGTAAAACTTACAAAGAAAGACTTCATCTTTACGCAGGCATAGTTAGTTCTTCACCACAACTTCAAGCCCTCTCAAACTCTCGATCACACAAGTCTTGTCTTGATTTCAGACAATTAAAATTCAGAAGAGTATTCGATAGACGAAAGAAATGACAACAATCGGAACGGAATTGAATCAAATACCAAAAACCTAATGAAGAATTTACAAGTCTCGGACACAGTCATAAAATTATTCTTATAACTTACATAGAAAGACTTCATCTTTTAATCAGGCATAGTTAGTTCTTCACTGCAACCTCAAGCCTTCTCAAACTCAATCACATAAATCTGACTCATTTTGCACAAATCTGAACCCTAATCAGACAATTAGCTTCAGAAGAGAATTCAATTAACGAAAGAAATGAAGAAATCTATTAAAACTATTCATCGTTTTCCGATTCTCGGACATTCATTCATACAGTTCATAAAAACAGCCTTCTCTAAATCATTCGAAATTGAATAATAAAAAGAAAACCAAAACGAACTCCTGCGAAATGAGGAATTTATAGATTTATCGATATTCTTTTTCTTCAAAGCTTTCATCAGAGCCAACAAGGAAAAAAATAGTATTCTCATTTTTATTAATTCCTGTTGAACTGACAAAGAAGCATAATAGTTAATTCTTCACCACATCATCATCATCATCAAGCCCTCTCAAACTCAATCAGCACAAAATCTGAACCTTAATCAGACAAATTAACTTTCCAGAAGAGCATTTCAATCGACAACAACTCGATCGGAATCGAGCAAAACCTAACAACTAACAAAAAAAGAAATTCACGCTTCGAGTTCCAAGTCTCTGACGATCTTAATCCCCATGGAACTAGCAGTAGCGATAACAGACTTGCAAATAGACTCCAAAGGCATGTATTGACAGAACGGATCGGATTGCTTAACCTTGGCGATCTCGTAGACGTGCTTGACGGAGAGCGCGGTGGCGGTGACGTGGCCGGCGCGGCCGCTTCCGAAGTCGATCCCCGCCGCTCTCTTCAGGTACCACGAGACCTTCGGAGATCGGACGACGAACTCGAAGGTGTTGTCCTTGAACGCGGTGATCGTGACCGCCATTGGAGTGTCTGGTTTGTACTTCTGAGTGCGAGCGTTGAAGTCCTTGCAGAAGGCCATCAGGTTCAGCCTGTACTGTCCCAGCGCCGGACCGACGGGAGGCGCCGGCCGAGCTCCTCCCGCCGGAACTGTGAGCCGAATCGTCGCCGCCACAGGTCGCCGCGTCAGAATCTCCTTCAGGCTCGACATCGTAGTTAGGGTTTTGAGCTTTTGATTTGGGGTTTTGTGATGTATATTATTACTGCCCCAAATGAACTTGTTTTTCTTTTTCTTTTTCTTCCTTCTTACAAAATGAAAATTAAGTTTTTTCTTTTCTTTTTCGATGACTAGTTAGTAGTCATCTCCAATTCATAATAAAAAAATTATTAAATTAATTTATTAATGATAAAACTAATAATGATTAAATTTGGTCCCACTAAAATAAAAATATTAGTAGATATAATGTTATAATTATTATTTTTAAGTCAAAATAAAAAATATAAGTGCCAAAAATTTACTTTAATAATGTAATTATTACACAAAAAGTAAATAATAAGTTAAAAATAAAAATGATATGCCATTTTCACGTAAATAATAAAGTAACTTTAGTTGTTATCATTGCAGATACTGTTATTCATTTTGAGTTACTTAGCGTTCGAGATTAATTAAATATATTTTTTATTTTGATCGTTCTTTTTTAAGTAAATTGTTAATTATCCATTCTTTTTGGTGGAATTTTTTAAGTAATATGTTAATTATCCTTTCTTTTAGGAATATTTCTTAAAGTAATTTGTTAATTATTACTTTTTGGTCGAGTTTTAAGTAAATTGTCATTACATTATGATAATGTAGCGTTGTTTTAATGTTAGTTTCATTTATTTTATTTTATAGATGTTTATTTAAAATTATTAATAATATTTATGATTCCTAATGACATTTTACTTTATTAATAAAAAATCGGTTTTTATATGACTGGCTTTTCTTTATTTTTATTATCTTTTACATATTTTGAATATCTTATACGTTAAAATTATGTTTCAATTATTTAAAAACTAAGAATATAATCTGTGCATATTATGAATGAACTTTGTTTAAATTATAGGGTTTGGTTCAAATGTATAATTCTTCCGGCTATCAAAAGTGGTCATTTAAGTATAATGCGAAAATAATCTCACTAAAACACAAATTTGTTTTAAAGTGAATTTGCCGAAAAAGTTATTTGAATTGGTTGATCAACAATGATTTAATTATATTTATGATCATGTGATATGTTGATTATGTTTTGATATCTATTGTGCAAATTTTGTTACGATAAAGTTATCGAGCTTATTTATTCGTCAATTACATAATCGCTCATGCGCATATATTTTTATAACATTTTTGAACTATAAAAAATTGTATCCACGTATCTTGATTTCAAAACGTATATCAAAATTCGTACTATTGATTCGAGGATCCAAAATCAATTAAAAACATTCATGAAATTAATCTCGTTAAACAAACTCTTTATTTTCATTTTTAAAAAATATTTTCTGTTGTGAACTACAATACTCACGAGATTCATCTCACTAAACAAACTCGACACAAAATATGAATTTTACTATGTATAATATATATTCGCAATCGAGTCATTTTAACAAATTTGAATATTATACTCACTAGTAGATAAACCTAAAGAAATCGCTCGACTTCTAGATTAAATAATTAATCGGTAAGTACCATGTCGATAAAAAATTAAACAACACTTTCTTTTACATATTTCAAATTGATTGTTGAGCGACAAAAGTTACATTAAAATCAGAAAAATAAAAATGAGACAACGAACCTAGTTCAAACTTTTTGAGAGAATAGGTATATAGTAAACTAGTAAAAAATGATGTATATCATAAAGTCTTACAAAATATTAGTGGTATACAAGTATACATTACTAGATATAGGTAATAAACTTATACGTGTTCATATTTGAATTGAATTCCAACTTTAAAAAAATAATATCATGTATTCACGGTACACATCAACTTGCACCAAAAAAAAAGTAATATATTGAAGTTAATACTAGTCATACTTCGATATATGTGAGAGCCCATCTTATCATTGGATACCATAATTTTAACGATTTAACTTAGAATCAATATATATTATATATTAATAAATAAGATCAAGAAATGTATATGCGGAAAGATTTATTTATCCCCCAAATAAAAACCACCTAATTCTACACATTCCCTTGATGCTTCATGCATGGATTTAGCTTTGAAGAAAAAACACACGAATCTCTTAGTGAGATTCATGTACCATAAATTTATTTATTATTAATTATATTGACACGACCCGCCAAATCTTTTGGAATTGACACTATGGCTAATTTTATATTTTTCCTTTTGACAACTTTTTGGCAACAATATAATATAGTAAGATTGTTTTTTTTTTTACGTGAATGGGATACTAATTAATAATATAACATCAACTTCGTATTTACATACCCAATATATAAGATTGTTTTTTACGTGGAGGGGATATTAATTAATAATACGACACTTTAAGTGGGTTTTATTGATAAAATAGTAAAACCTCGTGCACTTGTGTATTCACGTGCATGTCACGTGCCTTTCTTCGGCCACCACTAAAGTGACTGGGTCTATCCTCGTGTCAACTACCGGTCTCATGCTTTATTAATTATCAAATATGTTAGAAATTTTGAAATGTCGGTAAATGAGCTAGTAAATGTTTTACCAGATTATGAAAACCATTTACCATCGAAATTGTAAAATTAGAATAATTGTGCCACGTAAACATTAAAACCATTTACCACAATTTTACCAAAACGTCGTACATTTTGAAATTGATACGTTGAACGTTACCGTTTTGCCAATTATTTAACTTTTTTTACTACAATGTGCAAATTATCATGATTTTTTATGATTCTTTTTTAGATATAGATTTGGGTATCTGATTTTCAAATGTCACTAAATGCAAAAATCTTACATGTTAAAATTTGGAGATTATTCCTTCTATTTTATGTGTAAAATTTCTAATGTAATTGACATCATACACACACGATGTAGTCAAAAGAATTACTAAAAATGATTTATTATATAATTCCAACATAATGGAAATGGGTAAAGAATCTGTAACAAATAAATGTTGAAAATAAAGAGAACACATACAGTGCATGTGTTTATTATGTATCTCATCTGTAATTCCATATTAGTGTCGACCTTATTAGTGTGGAGTATAATAATTAAGTGGGAATTAGTGCCTTGGTTAATAGCTTTAGAGGCTTAAAAATAATAAAATTAAAAGTACTTTTCCTCTCATTAGTACATAAATATTTGCAGGGGTTTACTAGAGAAGGCTTTTCAAGGCATATATTTCGAAGCGACCTACATAACAAATTGAATAGATACTAAAAATGAATTTTGTTATTGTTTAGTATGAAAAATAATTTTTTGATAATTATAACATACGAAATCATTTGATGTTATATGATAACATAAAATAAAATGTGAAGCGTGATGTCATGTAAAATTTATTTTTATTCAAAATATAAACTAACTTTTTTTGCGAGGTTTTATAAACTAAAGAATTATTTTTAACTAATTTTAAAATAACAAGTATAATATTTAATTTTGTTAATTTTTGAAGGTCGTGTAGTCAAATGAACTGATTTTTTATTTATTATATTCCATTTTTCATTTATAATGCTACATATTTATGTGGCTAGTAACTAGATTTATCCTATTTTAAATGCCTTTAGTAAATAACCTAAAAAAATGCATTTAGTAAACCTTACTTGTAATCTTTAATACGTTAGCAAGTACTACGTTGTATTACAAAAATAAATAAAATGGACGACCCTATGAACACGTTGGAAATAATTAGTTAAAAGGTTATGAATTATTAAAGAAAAAAACATTATTGTACACGGCCATTCAAGAATTCAAACTAGAGATACAACCTCAAATAATAATAATAATAATAAAAATGTATTGAAAGCCCAACCAAATATTGCTTGATTCTTTATTGCATCTCGTCTTAATACACTCGATTAGCTTAAAAAAAATTAAAACAAAATTTTATTGTGAAATATGTTAGGTAAGATTCTTCTTTGATATTCTATTCTGCTAATCGACTTAAGTGCACAAATCCACATACATTAAAGCACTACGAGACATTTAAAAACATACAATTTTAGAAAATACCTAGAATGTTGTTAAAGTATGCCTTTTAATATTAACATTGTTTTATTTTATTTTTTTATTTTATGATTCAGAATGATCATGCATAAGAAAGTAAGAGAATTAAAAATGGAAAAATAAAATCGTAATTGGAAGTTTGGTACACCGTGGCATTTGATTGACACGTGGCCAACTACGAGATGCCTCCTATTTTATCTATAAATACCGAGCATAGGCGAAATGCTTTTATTTATTTTATTTATGGTGCCTTCTTTTGCCCGCTTTTTATTTTTTCTGTTTTCGCTGCCAAAGACTAGACTCAATACTGTGACAATAGTAAAGAGGCAAGGATTTTGCCTCAAACAAAGAAGATCTCTCGAAAGCTCGTGGAAATGGCGATTTAGGGTTCGAAACTGAGCGTTTGGTGAATTTCGGCGATGGAGACTCCGTTTCCGGTCGGAGGCGTCGCTGTGCTGGCGAGCACGGTGAGCTCGCTCGAAGCTTCCACGTCGTGTTCGCGCGATTCTGGTTCGTCGTCTCTGGAGTCGCTGATCTTGATTTTCCTTTTGTTTCACAAAGCTATTCGCGCCGAGCTCGACGGCCTCCATCGTGCCGCCGTGGCGCTCGCCGCCGGCGCCGGAGCTGCCTCCGACGATGGAGACGGAGACGCCAAGCCGTTGCTCGAGCGCTACCGATTTCTTCGCGCCATCTATAAGCACCATTGTAATGCGGAGGATGAGGTATTGATACTGGACTTGCCGAATTCGTACGAGCTCTAACGGATTCGGACTTTTAATTTATAGTTTTGCACTGGTTTCAATTTGATCGCGTTTAATGTTTTGAGAATTTATATTGATGAAGTTTAGGGTTTATAGCTCAACGCAGATTCTCTTCTGTTTTCAGTTACTCGCCAGATTGTAGCCACTTAGTTGCAGCAGATTGGTTACGATGCATTTGAGAATTATAATGAGCATTTACTGAAGAGCGAAAGTCTTAGTATTCTAATCATAGGTTCTGTAGGAAAATCTCTCATATACATGTTCTTATCATCGAACCTTTTCAATTGTCAAAGGCGTGTCGCACGTGTATTTCTGGTTTAAAATTGCAGGTCATCTTTGCAGCTCTGGATATACGTGTGAAAAACGTTGCTGGGACGTACTCTCTGGAACACAAGGGTGAAGGCTTAATCTTTGATCATCTATTTGAACTGTTGAACTCTGATACGCAAACTGAAGAAGGCTATTGGAGAGAATTAGCCTCATGTACTGGAGCGCTACAGACATCGATCAGCCAGCATTTGTCCAAGGAAGAGAAACAGGTAGCGTTCTAGTTTATCTTCGTATGTTTAAGTTTGTGTTTATAAATCATCATCTGCTATCATCTTCAAAGTTTTGATGATAATATGGTATGGAAAGTTCAGCGAGATTTAAGAGTATATTGCTTTGCTAGTGGTATGAGAGGACTGATGAGTGATCTGGAACCCGACAAGGCTAGTTTAGAACGGAACAGTCATTCTAAAACAGTTTTACATGATAGCGGCTACACATGAGGCTTTACTCGAAGTAGTTCATGCCCACTATTAAAATGAGTTTACTCTTAAACAGGTTGACAAAAAAATAATGATAAAAAGAGAGAAAATAGTCGGTTGGTGATTTTTCAGTGCCTCGTTGTTCGTACCATCAATAACACTTTTCAAGCCTCCTACGCCATCATCTCATACAATTTTTTTAACATCACCAAGGATATTCTGACAGCTAGGATGCATTTTCCTTTCCAATGGCAATTTGTTTACCAAATATTATCAATAATTGTAAATTACCATAACAGCTTGTAATTCTATTTGATAGGTCCTTCCACTGCTCGTCGAAAAATTCTCGTTTGAGGAGCAAGCTTCCTTGGTTTGGCAGTTCTTGTGCAGTATTCCTGTGAATATGATGGCCAAATTTCTACCATGGCTTTCATTGTACTTATCAACTGATGAACATCAAGATATGTTAAAGTGCTTAGCCAAAGTAGTACCCAATGAGAAGCTACTGCAACAGGTAAGCAGTCTTTGGAAACCATTTTGTATACAACTATAAGGGATAACTATAGGGTTAAGTATATTATATTTTGAAATTATATTGAAAGGAAGAAACAAAAAAATATTCTCGAGTATATTGAAAGGAAGAAACTCTTAATTTGAGAAGCACGTACCCCTCAGATGTCCGAATTGTATTTCTTTTCGTTCTTATTGCGGTACTTACGAATATAATGGGTGTATCACATTTTTCAACAGAAACAGGCTGATATTTATGTGTCTGGGTTTGATTCACAGGTTATCTTTTCCTGGATAGGAGGGGATAAACCTCGCACTGCACGTAAGACTTGCATAGGTGGTTATAAAGACCAGTGCAAGGATTCCAGGTCTAATGCCTCAGTCAGCCAGATGAAAAAGGGACTCTATATATCTCCTTCCTCCGAGATTGGTAAAAGGAAATACATGGAGCAGAGTTGTGACCCAAGCCCTTCAATTGTTATAAGTCCTATCGATGAATTATTACTTTGGCACAGTGCTATAGAGAGGGAGTTGAAGGATATTGCCAAGGCTGCTGGGAATATACAACTCTCTGGAGATTCCGATTTGACTATATTCAATAAGAGAGTGCATTTTATTGCAGAAGTTTGCATCTTTCACAGGTGCAGTTTCAGTCATGTTTCTCAGTTGACTTCTTGTCCTAATTCCATGAAAGATTACTTCTCTCTTACTCATATTGAAAATAGGATATCAAACATGTCCTATCCTCAAGCATTTTGTAACAACGTCACGGTTTCTTCAAACATTTTTCAGTGTGTTTTCAAAAGCTCGTTTCATAAAATAGGAGATTCCTGAACTTAAGGTTCATACATGGCCAAAGGAGATAAGTGTTATATGTAGTTCCTTAATAAAACGAGATTCAAACTCTCTACATTCTGAACCCTAATAATGCTTTTACTAGCTTTCTCTTGGTTATATTTTTAATATCCATCAAAGGAAATAGAGAATCTGTGTTTATTTGCTAATTGTGATTGCCTAAAACTTGTGAAAACTACTTTATTTTGATTGTAGTGTTGCTGAGGATGAAGTAATATTTCCAGCTGTAGATGCTGAAATATCTTTTGTCCACGAGCATGCTGAAGAAGAGATTCAATTTGAAAAGCTTAGATGCTTACTAGAAGGAATACAAAATGCAGAAGCCAACTTATCTTCTTCTGAATTTTGCTTGAGCTTGTCTTCTCATGCTGATCAGATAACGAATGACGTACTGAAGCATTTTCAAAGTGAGGAAGCTCAGGTGAGGTCTCTTTTCGTGCAAACTCTTTTTGGACGAACAATTTAACTTGAATATGACACTGAGTTTAGCTTTTACCTTGTATGATCTGCAGATGTGAGAAAATTTTGTATGAAGCTTTGCCTGTAGGAGCATCAACTTAGCATAAATTTAGCGATATAAGCCACAGAAACATATGCGTATATGTTTTAGCCAACATAATATTATAATTTATGGAATAAAAAATTGACCTTTAAATTCTCAAAGAAACCTGCCACAGTTAAATAACATACTGACCACTATCTGATTGACCACACTTAAACCAATTAAACAAAAAAAAATGAGACAGGTTTCAGAATGACGATCATTGGCACTTTAAAATTTGAAATTAGGGTTCAAGTGGCATAACCCCATTTTTAAGATCTTTGTCCCAAATAGATATGTATAAGGCTTTTACAAGGAATGTTTAAAGCTGCACGTGACTGCTTAAAATTAATATTCATGTTTTCAGGAAAAAAATGTTTAGAATCTGAGTAGACGTTGAATTTTTGAGATCTGCCTGAAAGAGAGTTTGTTAGTGAAGCTCTCATTACTACTCTTCTTTTCAGTGTTTAAATTATTTCCAGCTATGTGGTCGATAGTCACCTCTATGCTACGAAAACGACTAGCCCTTGACAAAATTGCACTTACAGGTACTTCCACTTGCTCGAGTGCACTTTAGCCCTGAAAAACAGAGGCAACTTCTGTATCGAAGTTTATGTTTGATGCCCCTGAGATTGATCGAGTGTGTTTTGCCTTGGTTTGTGGGATTTCTTACCGAACAAGAAGCAACATCTTTCCTTCAAAACATGTGCATGGCAGGTAATGTGTCCATCGATCTTGGTGCTTCACTTTAAGCATGCCTTTTGTAGTATACAAGTTTGTAAATAATCAGGACACTAAAAGTTTGTGAATTGCTAAATGGCCAACCTTTTTTTTTTTTTTTTTTTTGAGCAAAACCTTTTGTTAATTATAGGTATATAGCCATTCAATGTAGACAATTTGAGCTTTCCATCTCTACCCTCTGTAAATTGCATAAATTTGGCCGTGTTAATGAAAAAGGCATGGCTATTTAGATATATTTAACCTATAGAGTAATCTTATGGTAGGCTATATATCTAGTGAACCCTTATTTATACAGCCTTCCACTCACTGACATGTTAAGTTATAAAAAATGCAGCTCCGTCCTCAGATTCTGCTTTGCTCACTCTTTTCTCTGGTTGGGCATGCAAAGGACATCCCACAAGTGTCTGTTTATCACGTGTAACTGGTTCTTCCACAAGCAGTCCCGTTATTGGCGCTGGAAATTCAGTCCCGATATGCTCTCTTCAACCTTCAACTTCAGATCATGAGGATAATGATCAGAGGTCAATCAAGCGCAGAAACTTCTCGAAATCGAATGATAGTGTCCCTAGTCGTTCAGCAGAGACTGAAAATTCCCTCGAACCATCTTGCACGAACCAGCTGTGCAATGTCCCGGGGCTAGGGATGAACGAGCATAATTTGGGAGTAAATTCTTCTCTAGCTGCTGCAAAATCTTTGCGTTCATTGTCTTTTGGCCCTTCTCCTCCATCCTTAAATTCGAGTCTTTTCAGTTGGGGAACCGAGATAAGCTCCAACGAGAATGGATGTGCCACACGGCCTATTGATAATATATTTCAATTCCATAAAGCTATCTGCAAGGACTTGGAGTACCTTGATGTTGAATCCGGAAAGCTCAATGATTGTGACGACTCTTTTCTTCGTCAGTTCACGGGAAGATTTCGTCTGCTATGGGGTCTGTATAAAGCCCACAGCAACGCAGAGGATGACATTGTTTTTCCAGCCCTAGAAGCTAAAGAGACTCTCCATAATGTTAGCCATTCGTACATGCTCGACCACAAGCAGGAAGAGAAGTTGTTTGAGGATATCTCTTCCGCTCTCACCGAGCTTAGAGACCTGAGTGAATCCATGAGCAGTGACAGTGATGCCTTGAGAAAGTATAATGAGCTTGCCACGAAGCTTCAAGGCATGTGTAAATCCATTAGAGTGACGCTAGACCAACACGTCTTCAGGGAAGAACTTGAGTTGTGGCCATTATTCGACCAACATTTTTCGGTGGGAGAACAAGATAAGATTGTTGGACAGATAATTGGCACAACAGGCGCGGAGGTTCTTCAATCAATGTTGCCTTGGGTCACTTCAGCTCTTACTCAGGAAGAGCAAAATAACATGATGGAGACATGGAAACAGGTTGCAAAAAACACAATGTTCAACGAGTGGCTTGATGAATGGTGGGGTGGAATACCTGCATCTTCTCACATCGCAGCTTCGGAAAATTCTTTATCAGGTTTAAATTTACTTATTTTTCGTTACTTTTAATGCCTAAATCTACATTCTCTCTCTCTATATATATTTTAAATTAGGATAGATTACATAAATACATAGAGAGAAGATGAAACTGTACTACAGTACCATAGCAACTTTTATTTAAAAGAACGGAGATGAAATTTTATTGACAAGGCAAAACCCTTTTTTTCAAAGAAAGAGTACACAGCCTTTGAACGAGAGGAGATCACTCGTAGTAACTAAATTGATGATCATTCGGATGTTTCATTGAGTCCTTGATCATCCTCATGCTTTCAAGAATCGTCCCTCCATCAGTCTTTTTATTATTACGGTGTTAATTCTGTTGAACACGTATCAAGCTCTGAATGGAGTATCGAACAAATTTACGAACATAGCTAAAATAAATTATATGTAGAAGTCAAAAAAGTAATTAAAAAGCTCTCGCTCTCTCTTAATTCTATTGGTAGCATGAAGCAAGGAAAGTTATTTGATCACGTTTAATTGGGATGCTTGTTTTTTAGGATATAAGGCAACGTGGCATCACTTATCTGTTCAATTGTAACCCATCCAATGATCAAGTGTGTTATCAATAAAAGTATTCAGTTGTGTTCATAATTATCCCTCCTAACACGATGTTTATATATGAACATCTGTGCTTCAAACGTCAGGAGCTAGTGTCTCGGAAATCATGGACTGCAGTGATGCCAGTTTTAAACCAGGATGGAAAGAAATATTTAGGATGAACGAAAGCGAAATTCAGTCGGAAATTAAAAAATTGTCTGGAGATTCCACTCTGGATCCTAGAAGAAAGGCTTACCTTCTTAAGAACCTGATGACAAGGTATATTTGTTAATGCATTAACTTCTAATTTTTATGTTAGTTCTCATGTTCTGACTCTACCCGTTTATATATGTATATATATTACTTTTCAAATAGTCGCTATATAGCATCTCAGCAGCAATCGTCTCCAAATGCTTCCGGCGGCTCAAAGGGTGAAGATTTACCCGAATGCTCTGCTTCATTTTGTGATTCGGAGAAAAAGGTTTTTGGGTGTGAACATTACAAGAGAAACTGTAAACTCCGAGCCGCTTGTTGTGGCAAGTTATTTCCGTGCAGGTTATGCCACGACAAAGTCAGTGATCACTCAATGGATCGGTAACTTGGCTTCATACAATTTTTGTTCCTTTGATGCTATATAAGTATTAAAATTATATGGTTGATTCTGAACGTTTTCTTTTTCTTTCCAGAAAGGCTACAACAGAAATGATGTGCATGCAGTGTTTGCAGATACAGCCAGTTGGGGCGGTCTGCAAAACACCGTCCTGTGGGGAATTCTCAATGGCAAAGTACTATTGCAGTATTTGCAAGTTTTTCGATGATGAGAAGTAAGTCATTTTCTTTCCACTTGTTAATAAATAAATAAATAAAACAAAAATTGCATATTTTATATTTTTTTCTCCTGAAAATTCCCTTTAGAAGTTTTATAACCGTAAGTTGGACCAGACCGCGGTTTAAAACAGGTTAACCAAAAACCGGTCAGTTCCAAAGCGGACCGGTGCTTCAATAATTAATAAGTTTTTCTTTTATTCTTTCTCTTGGGTATGTGTGGCTGAATTTTTGTTACCGGGTCGACTAAATTTTGTATCTGAAGTTGTTTTGTCCAGCCCAGCTTTCTTTCCCATATTTCCGAAACAGTTTAAATGCAGTCCGGTTTGGGATTGCCTCCGTAATCGCTTTCATACTATAAAAGCGCTTTTGCTTGTAATGTCTTTATATTCTCTCTGCGCAACTATTCAAAGTGTTTTGACACAGTTTAGATACATGGCTCTTTTGCTGATTAACCTGTCAAGTATTCATAAACATATTTTTTTCTTGTGATCAGGGCTGTTTATCACTGCCCTTTCTGCAACTTATGTCGAGTTGGGAAGGGACTCGGAACCGACGTCTTTCATTGCATGAATTGCAATTGTTGTTTGGGTATAAAAAGTCAAGACCATAAGTGCCGGGAAAAAGGTCTGGAAATCAACTGTCCCATTTGCTGCTATGACTTGTTCACATCAAGCTTGACAGTCAAAGTTCTTCCTTGCGGTCATTACATGCATTCAGATTGCTTTCGGGTTCGCTCTCTCACTCTCCCTCTCTCTATATATATATATCTACTCTTCTTCGCATGTTTTTCAACTTCTCAGTTCTGTCAGAATAACTGTTCGATATGAAGCCTGGTTAACAGTTATTGGTGACTTAGCTAAATAGCCAAAAGTAACCTAAGGTTTGTCTAAAATTAGTGAAATTGCCAAAATGTGCAATAATCAGGTCCCAAAATAACATTTAGTCCTAGGATTAATCTTTTTGAAAGCAATATACCGGTTATATTATCGTCAATAATTTTGACCTTGGTGTCGAATATTTTTTTACTATGTAGTTTTTGCTACTCTGCTAAAAGGTTAGTGATGGGTATTTCGTATAATTTTTTATTCATTAATTCAATCACTTTCCAGCAATATACTTGCAGCCACTACATCTGCCCAATCTGCAGCAAATCCATGGGAGATATGTCGGTAAATCTCTCTACTCTTTGCTTCACTTTTCTTCTTTCTTCTTAAACGTTTAAACTTGTTCACCATGACATTTCACACATTATTCCCTTAATTCCTTTTGCAGGTTTACTTTGGCATGTTCGATGCTCTAATGGCATCGGAAGAACTCCCAGAAGAATACAGGGATCGTTGTCAGGTAACAATCCACCCCCCTTATTTTGTGACGATTTAATCATAATTAATTCATACAATATCCTATATATATTTATGTTTAGTACTATCTTAATTACCAAATTAATTATATATCACAGGACATACTCTGCAACGACTGCGATTCCAAGGGCAAGGCACGATTCCACTGGCTTTATCACAAATGCGGATCGTGCGGTTCATACAACACAAAGGTGATCAAAGTTGATCCCGATTCTCCGTGCTCGACCCCGATATGAATGAACAGGTCATCTAATCTGAACTTGTAGATGGTTTTTTATTATCGATTCCGACTTAATTAGAAGATACACACCACATAGAGATTACCGAAAATCCATACATACACAGCTTTCTTCCACTCAACGAAGCCCGTTGAACCCTTTTGATCTAATCTCGTTATGGATTTTAGATTTACCGTCAGTAAAACTGTAAAGTTGTTTCCTCTTGTAAAGCTTTTCCGCGTTCAGGGTCTTTTGTTTGGAATTTACCAATGGAATATTGTATTTATCTGTGGCTAGGCAAGACTTCCTAGTCCACTCTGGTTTATTTGTATCTCTCTCTCTCCCAAATTATGAAAGATTGTTTTTACTTCATGAGTTAAGATTACACACTAATATATTACGTGCTTGACCGGTGATTTAATCCCAGTTGAATAATCTCTCATCTCATTACAATTTCAACCAAGGATTGAAATGATCATTTTCTTTTGATAATTATTTCGATTTCATAGAAAGTTATGGTAGTGAGAGATTTAAGATATAGAAAAAAGAGCCAAATTGTTAGTATGATGCCTTATTTTAGTCATGGTCTCCTTTTCATCACCATCACTGTATAAGAAATATGCTATTAAATTAAAAACTATGCTGTATATATATACTTCATTTTGACTTTTTCTTAAATTCATACTGACAGTTTAAGAATTAAGTATATATTATACTCTCTCATCAAGCCCTTCACATATGTAGCTTGTTCTCCGGACTACTCAAAGTAAAAAAGAATCACTTAATAATAATATTAATGATAAACGTGGCATTATAGAGAATCAAAGTGAAGCGTAACATTTCACTCGAGTAAAAAAGTGACTGAGCGCTTTTAGAAAAAGTGATTAATCTTTCATCACACATAAATATATTATCTTGACTCTTGAGGTCTCCTTTAGTATGATTCAGATGGTCCAATTTTGCTGAGATATCGACTAGCCACGGATATATTGATCGAGATTTTAAAGATGTATGAGACACCGATTAAAGATATATATATATATATATATATGGTTCAAATTAAATTGAAACATATTAATTTATTTTTCAGATGATATTAATATTAATAGCTTTCGTATTGGGTTCCTACAATTTTAATGTTTCTTTTTATTTTATTAAGAAGACGAGACTTGATTTGAAAGTATTATAGATAAGAGGTAACATATGTAGTATAAATAATAAATATATTTTGTAATAATCTAGTTTTTTAAGTAAAAAAGTAAGATTCATGCACATTGACAAAAAAAGTACCGAAATTTAGTTACGCAACTCACAAAATTTGTAAAAGGATTAGATCTCTGCTAGATATAACTAGATATTGCCTATATTTAAACTTTAACATGATGCAGTCATCTTTTTAAATCTCAATAAGAAGTCTTATTATTTCTCTATGTTCATTCCTCTTAAATTATTTTATGACGACCTTTTCATTTACAAATTAAATGATTGTGATTGGTAAATAAAATAATTACTAGCATGGCGTAATCACATTAAAACGATGCTGGGATATAAACGAGTCACGAAACTTTTCCAGGCTTTTATTAATTTGGTCAAATTAAACAAATTCTGTTGGCTAAAATAACGTAATTAAAAGTTTAAAGATAGAAAAATAAAATAAATAACCAAGAAAAAGAAGAAAAGAGAAAGAAAGAAAAAAAACAATTCCATAGTCTTGTAATAAGAATATTGATTTTTATATCTTCTTCAGGTCTCTGCTATACAAATAATTTTTTGAAAAAAAAATTAAAAAAAAACCCTAGCTCGCCCATTTTCTCTCAAATTCAGCGTTTTGCTTTTTAGATCGTGTTGCTTGTGTGTTTCCAAAGCTTTGACTTGTTGTCATAATCATCATCATTCTCTTTTCCTCACCTTGATTTCTCGCTATTATATATATACATACATACATACATACACATATTATATATATATTTGTATTGTGATTCAATCTGTCTTAGAATTGCGTGTAAAGAATCGCGAAAATTTCTTTGGCGATTTTTCATGATTTTGGGAACGCCGATTTTGAATTCGAGAGAGAGTGAGAGAGATGGGACAAGGTTCGAAAATAGAAGGAACTTCAGCTCCGCCGAATCGGAGAGACCCGTACGAGGTTTTGTCGGTCTCGAGAGATTCCACCGATCAGGAAATCAAAACCGCTTACAGAAAGCTCGCTCTCAAGTTAGTTTCTTTCTTCTTTATTCGCTTTCGATTCTAAATTACATGTATTGAAGCCCTCGTTTTCATTCCACTAGAGAATGAATTTCATTTTCAGATTTGGGAATGGATTCTGATATGGCTCTCAGCTTGATTGTTTGAAATTGTTGGTTTCTCTTTTTGGGAAGAAATTGATTTACAATGGTTGATGAAACGAACATAATATTAGTATAAGCAGTAATAAGACGATGAACTCAGACCCAAGTTAAAGCTGAAACGGAACACATATTCCTATTATTTACCGTCTTTTGAATGTATGTGATTCGTAGGTTTTCTTGTTTAAAGGTTAAAAAGGGTTTATTACTTTGCGTTCTGAGCTTTGTTAAGAGTTTCTTTCTAAGAACTTACTGACTTACTATCATGGTGGGTTTCAATCGAGAGATTAAAAGAGTTTAGAGGTTAATATGAAAAACCCGGTCTGAAACATCTCTGAAAATGCAAATAAGAAATTTGTTCACGAAAATGACGAAAGCATTTGACTTGAAATCGCCGAGCTAAAGACATGGATTGTGGGTTTTTAATTGTATTATGTAAGATTTAGGTGCATAACTTTGGACTGATATAGAAATTTTTTGTATATAAACGATCTACAGCAAAATTTTCTGTTTTGATTTTACTAGTAACTATCAAGTTTTTTTATTATTTTTTTACCCTTTTCATAATTTGGTAACTCGTCGTTCAATCTCGGGTTTCGTTTTCTGATAACGGGGTTTCGAACCATATAATATACAGGTATCATCCGGATAAGAATGCGAGCAATCCCGAAGCTTCGGAACTTTTTAAGGAAGTTGCGTATTCTTACAGCATATTATCGGACCCAGAAAAGAGGAGACAATATGACAATTCAGGATTCGAGGTACCCCGTTCTATTCTATTCTTTAAACCTGTGACTTTGGTCTTATGCTCCGTTCTTTGAAATGAATATATATATTCTTAAGCCTATATATGTATGTTTTATTTTGGGTAATTGAGGTATATACCCATATAAACGTCTACATATTTTGAAATACCCAACGAGTCCAATGTGTTCACGGAATTTTTGGGACCATTTTAGCCCAAATTGGGTAACCAAAATTCGAAATAATTATGGGGGTAACATGGCCAAGAAATTCGAGTAAACACATTGGAGGATATTTACCAACTGTTTACAAAACGTTGGTTGTTTAGTGGCTAAATAACCAATTTTTATTTTATTTTTCATCTCAGGCCCTCGATGCAGAAGGCATGGACATGGAAATTGACTTGTCGAATCTCGGAACAGTAAATACCATGTTTGCCGCTCTGTTCAGGTGATCTACTTGGTTCACAAAAAAAAAAGACTTAAAAATGCTCTTTGGGGATTCCAACATTTTGAAAACTTTGAATATAGTAAACTGGGAGTCCCTATCAAGACAACAATATCAGCTACTGTTCTTGAAGAGGCTCTAAACGGGACTGTGACTGTCAGACCACTTCCTATCGGAGCATCAGTTAGCGGAAAGGTGATTTCTTTTCTTCATTTCTAATGTGATAACGAGGTTCATATTTAATCGAACTTGTTGTTGATATAAATTATCAGGTTGAGAAGCAGTCCGCTCATTTTTTTGGTGTGACAATCAATGAACAACAAGCGGAGTCTGGGCTTGTAGTAAGAGTTACTTCAACTGCGCAAAGCAAATTCAAGGTGTTTTTTTTTTTTTTTTTCATTTGTGTTGACCCATTTTGGTCTGTATTAGTTCTACTCAATCTTAATTTCACTTTCCAAAAATGTTATTATAAGACTGAATATAACTTCGCATTGACATTTTTGCAGCTACTTTATTTCGAGCAAGACGTGAATGCTGGTTATGGCTTGGCTCTACAGGTACCACTTCATGTATTTGATGCCTCGACTTACTCTTCACTTTATTTATATGCTTTTCTATATATCTATCTTTTGCAGCGAGTCTGTTTCCATTTTAGTTTAAAATTACGTAATACAGTTTGTATTTATAGTCATTTGTTAAAACGATTTGGTTTTTATTTATACACATAAAGCGTGAAATTTACCTTTCACGTGGCTTAGAAGGTGAAATCCTACTACTCGTGTCTTGTAAATTTTTAGATGGTAAAGTAAGTCAACAAGCAATGTTGGAGCATACGATGATTGTGATTTACGTATTCAATATAGATGCACTACTATCATTAAGTACTTGTGATTTATTAAGGATGAAAACTGAGGATCGAAATAGTATAAAAGGTAGGAATTGATTTTTTTTTCCACTCAATAGATTTTATTTCGTTCACAATGACAAAACTTTATTGGCCAAATGCATTTTATAAAAACTTCATTGCTAGTTTTTGTTTCGCATTAGGAGATAATGAACCGATAAACCAAATTCCTGATCATAATCACGAAATCTCTTCATTCGCAGGAAGATAGTGAGAAGACAGGCAAAGTGACATCTGCAGGAATGTATTTTCTACATTTTCAAGTTTATAGGATGGATTCAACCGTGAACGCGGTATGGTTTCTGATTATTCATTTTCTTCTGTTAATGTTTTTTTTTGTTTTCCCTGTAATCTCCATTCCCTGAAGAATTTGACATTCGAACTGCTGTGATGATCTTCTCCAGTTGGCTATGGCTAAGGACCCGGAAGCTGCTTTCTTTAAGAGACTGGAAGGTCTTCAACCTTGTGAGGTCTCGGAATTGAAAGCTGGCACTCATATTTTCGCTGTTTACGGTCAGTTTTTTTTTTTAATATTTTGTAATCTTTTCATTAACTTCGAATGATTCTTAATAATAAGTTGGTCTGGTTAGAATAATTCTTTCCCGGTTCGATTCTCACGCAATAATTTGGGTCGTTGGGAAAGTCTCCCAGTTTTTAACTATGAGAAAGCTAAACAAACTTAATTATATTATAAGTTCTTACATAAACAATCTAAAGATAAACATGTCTAACAAAACTGAATATGCAGTTTCAGTATTTGCAACCTTACTATTTCAGATTAATTAAAAAACTAGAGCGAACCAGACATAGGCGAAATGTTTTTATAGACGAACCCGTGGTCGGAGCTTCTTTGATTGAATTTTTTTGCTTTTCCATCTAATCGTTGATTCAGGAGACAATTTTTTCAAGACTGCTACGTATACGATCGAGGCACTTTGTGTGAAGTCATACGAAGAGACGACAGAGAAGCTTAAAGACATCGAAGCTCAGATTTTAAGGAAAAGGAACGAGCTTCGTCAGTTTGAGACAGAGTACCGGAAGGTAACTCAATGATGATCCTCTTTTTTTTTTTTGTTTAATTCATCCGAAGCTTCTTTCTTTTTTCGATTACGAAGTCTATTGTGTGTAGGCATTAGCACGATTTCAAGAAGTGACCAACCGATACACCCAAGAAAAGCAGTCGGTACGTGTTCTTTCTCATATCTTTCCCAAATCTCGATACTAAATCACTAGTTTTATTAAATGGGTAATTGTAAGTACTAGCCTTTCAAGTTATAACGAGTTTTGTATTTAATCCATGTTTTGTAAACTGTTGGTAAATGACTGGCTCAATCTGTTTACAACTTTTTAATGACCTAAATCGAAAGGGCAAACATATAAAAGAATTTACGAAAATTTGATGAAACATAACCCAATTGGCTAATAACACCCAATTAAATAAAACGTTGTTTATATCCTAATCTCTTAGTTTATTAGCTTATTAAATAAATTAGTTTAACATCCGATTGAGTTTCATTATTGCGTAGACATACAAAGTTTTGACATGGGTCTTGAATGCTTTTTATTACTATTATTATTAGGGTAATAGAGGTATATATCTATATAAACGATTACGGATTTTGAAATACCCAACTTTTTGTAAATATCTAGTCAATGTCTAGACGGAATTTTTTGGAACAGGTAACCAAAATTTGAAATAATTATGGGGTAATATGGACAACAAATTCGTGTAAATAACCAATTTCTTGTTATTATTATTATTCGTTTTTTAAATGATTTCGGAGCGTTGATTCGCAGGTGGACGAGTTGCTGAAACAGCGAGACAACATTCATTCGTCGTTTTCGGTCAACCGAAGTGCAACGACGAGCGGAATCAGCAACGGAAGTGGAAAATTTTCCGGCGAAGATTCAAAGGCGGATGAGAGTCCCGGCGAAGAAGGAAGCTCCGATGGAAAAGATAAATCCGGCAAAAAGAAATGGTTCAATCTCAACATGAAAGGGTCCGAAAAGAAAGGCGGATAGTTGACTTTCGTTACTTGTGATTGAAGCCATCCTTGAATTTCATTTCTGTTTTGTCTATCATGATTTTTTTTTTTGGGTTTTTTTTCAATTTTTTTTTTCATTTTGCCTTGTAAGTTAAATCAGAAAAGTAAAGAGGTTTTTCCTCATTCAGGTTAAGTAGCACTTTGAATCTTTGTTCCTTTTTTTATTTGGGCTTTCATTATAATGTTTGAGTTTGGGGAATTGGTATATAATTTTTGTAAAAAAAAGAAAAAAAAAAAAAGATGCGTAAGAGCTTTGCGAATCCAAAAGTTGTGTATTTATCTTTCTTTTCATTTTTTGTTTATTTTTTCTTAAAGGATTCTTTCCCTATTTTATTTTACGTTAAATTAATTAATTATGTTTATTTTATTAAATTATCTTCTACATTTCGACTATTGACATAAATATAATTTGAATCGTCGCTGACGCAAGTTTAACAAAAAATTTAAAAAATAAATTTGAACCTAAAATTTATTGTAGATATCGTTAATAAAAAAGATCTAATCAGAATATTTAACATATTTTGAAGTAGAGGAAATTAAATTTTTCCGATTTGCCCACACATTAAAATGACAAGCATGTAGAGAAGACGTGTATTAGAAAAAATTAATGGACAATTAATATGTTGCTGTTAATCAACCAATTGATTTATTAAACGCTAAAAGACATGGCTACTAGCTAAAAGTAATCACATTCAAGTATAGTTTTTTTTAAGTTCATACTTATCTTTGTGGAGCTTCTCAGTTGAGAATTTTCTACATTGTGCATAAGGTGTATGAAATAATAAAATATACAGCACATTAAAGCTTAGAGCCAATACTTTGAACGTATAAATTAGAAAGTAGGACAGGTAACCCAATCGAAAATTTAAGAACACATATATATATATATATATATGGTTGGGGCACTTTATTGAATATATAATTAAACTTTATTACTTCATTAAATTTTTGTTAATGTTACTATTGATTGCGTGTCAAATTAAGTAATTATGTTTATTTTATTAAATTGCTTTTTAAATTTTGGCTATTAACAAAAAATTAACTTGATCCGAAACATTAACGCAAGTTAAACCAAACGTGGTGCATATTAAAACTGAATTATATTTGTAAGTGGATTATACTTAATTGTAATAAAAAAATAACTTTTTATTGGTGGTTCAGTAAACAAAAAATTACCGCATTAAGTTTTTCAAATTTTCGACGAAATGACCCTACTTTACTAACTCATTTTGGATATGTCCAACGTTTCGTAAAACTCTTGTAAATCACCTCAGTGCTTACGTGTCATGTCAATTACGTTGTAAAATAATAACGTAAATTGATATGACACGCAAGCACTAGGGCCATTTACACGAGTTTTACAAAACGTTTGACATATTCAAAATAACAAACGTATATAAGGCTACTATACAGAATAACGCTATGTTTTTTTAAGTTACAAAAGCTCCATGTTCGAGCACTTCAAATAGCTTTCTTTAGCATAAAGAAGTGGTATATAGAGATATAGTATACGATAACATGGTTGAAACTTGAAACACTCTTCTTTGAGGCAATACCAACTTTGCCATAAATATAGTGATGCACCAATATACATTTAATATGAATTTGTAATTAAAGTACCCCATATTCCGGCAAATCCTTATTTTTTGGTTATGAATAGTTCTTTTGTCTCGTTATCCTCTCAACATATGCAAATTAATTAATTTGTGGTTTGAAAATGAGAATAAAAAATCATTTTTATTGCTCCTCCCGGTTCTGCAATAACTCGGATTACTCACATAGAACTTAAATTTAATCAAGTAAGTTATCAAAACATTACAAATTAGAAAATAGTCTATAAATTTTTTATAAATAGTTAATGATTACGTGACATTAAATTCGTAATTTGTTGTTACTTATTTGTCCTTTTGTTTCACCCATATTTAAGATTTTTTTTTATTTTATTATTATTTAGCGGTTCGAAAAATATTAACCTTATCTGTTTTCAAAATTTTGAATTTAATATTTAAATATTATATGTTATTTTCGATTTTAGATTATTTTAGACTTTTTGTGCGATTTTAACTATTTGACTTAATTATTTACACAAAATTAACAAAAAGAATAGAGTTATTTATCAATTTACTTAATTTTGTAATGGCTATTAATCACAAAACCACAAATGAATGAAAAAATAAAATGAAAATCCGAAGAAGAAAAAAAAATAAAGAACTTAGTGGTGAAATGTGACTTTGATTTAGACTTGCTAAAGAAATTATGTGTGGAATAAAGTTTTTGTCATTAGAAAGTACCGATTCTATGGAATCCAATTAATTTGACTTCTCTTAGTATATAAATATTTATTGAGATCATGTCATGTATATGTGTCTCACATCTATATGTGTATTGAATAAATATATAATGTTTGTGGAAATGGTATTTATTTACAATAATCTACAAGTGTCTAAGTGTCACTCACTATACAATTATTATAAACATTTAAGTAATAAAAAGCACATTTAGTTTGTCTCATTGTTTGACTTGGTTCTCCTATAAACTCATTTCAAGGTGCTTGTATATAATTAGGTGTTTCAAAGCCTTTGATACGAAATTAATTGTTTTATGCATTTCAAACATTCTAGACTGCAATCTAGGCACATATATTATATCATTAGTTATCAATTAAATTTACATTATGAAATTATTATTCAAGAACAAGCTAGAGAAAAGTCACTTCACATGACTTAAAGCTAACTCCACCGAAACCCCTCAAACCCTTCTTCTCAATATTTAAAGAAGTAGGTTAATTGAGTCACACCCACATTGTTTGGACTTTGTCTTAATTAATATTTTTTTAATAAAAATTCTTTGAACATATCCAAGAAAAGGGATTTTCCCAACTCTTGGAAAACAAGTCATATATATATAGACACATATATATATATATATTGTGTATTGGGGTTTATCGTTTCATACTTTATAGATCCTTCCAAGAGTAATGGCATGCAAAAGAAACAAAAAAATAATAGAAAATTTAAATGAGTTCTAATATGTAATTGGATCATGTCAAAGACTAATTATTCTTATGATGTTTATACTTAATAGGCTATATTTCAATTATAAGCACAACTTGGTGGGCCATATTTGTGATTTGGGCGATCTTTAACCGATTGTATCAGCATCATTACAAATTTCAATCAACAACAATTCAAAAAAAAAAATTAAAGAAATTATATAATATATTAAAATAAAAGCATGATTAATGCTCCTAAAAGTGTTTCTAATATTTATTTAAATGGTGGAAAGTGGAAACCGATACAACACGATAGAACACCCCATTTGTTGATCACTAGGCATTTATTTGCAAATCATTTTAATTATCTATATATTATATATATGTCTCTCTCTCAACACACACAAACACAAGAGAAAAGATTATTGCATGGCTCAAGTGGAAATTACAAAAGCTTAGCTAGTAGTTATATTAGCTCGTATAGCATTACACATGCTCATTTGAGGAGAGAAATTTCTTTATTTACGTGTAGAAACTAATAAAAATATTTTGGAAGTAGATTTAATTTATGCTCCTCTAATTTACCACAATTTTTTATTGCGGTCAACTAATACTTTTAATTATGTTAATTAAAATCATTTGAAAAAACCTTATGTAAAAGAAATTGGATTTTTAATTTTTGACACATATAATGTTGTATTAGACTCAATATTATGCATAGAATACAATATTTTTTTTCATAATAAGCACTCACAAATTGCTTAAAATACAATATTGACACACTAACAATATTTTTTCGAATCTAGCTGCATCTATGACATCTCAAACATTACAAATATAAATATGCGTTTCGTAGAATTTTAATAATCTGATTTAATAATACGTAAAATACTCTCAAATATCAATAATTTTGAAGTTCATATAGGTTCGAGTTTTATTTGAGCCTTTACAACTTTTGTGGAGTTTTTATCAATATGACATAATACATGGTCCATGTACTTACTATATATATTTGAATTTTGTTGGATTAAATATTCCCTTGAACTAGGGATATGAAAGATATCACAAATCTTAATGTGTCCAAATAAAAGCACCTATCTATATAGTATATATTTATATTTATATATATATATATGTTGATGATAAGAAGTTTTTAGAATCTACCGGTGGAAAAAAAAGATGAGAGGTTTCAGTTGTCAAAAAGTGAATGGATCGTGATCTGGTGATTGATTCGATCGTATCAACGGGAACTTAAAAATATATCATCTTTTAAAAGGAAAAATTTGACTCGAATGGATTATCATGGGTTTGAATTTAGAAACACTCATTGAGGGGACAATGGTGGGTCACTCTTTGAGTTGCGATCAAGACTTTGCCATTTCAGCTTTTCAATTTGTCTAACTCCGAATCAATACATACATATATCTGCTATTTTCCAAGTGGAATATCACAAAGTTTATATTGTGGATTTTCTTTTCTTTTTTTGCAAAAGACTTATTTTGTCAATTTTATATTAATATAAAATTTTAAAATCTGAGTTTATACGAATCCATCGTCATTTAATACAATTTAATGAAGTTTGCCGAGAAAAAAAATTAATTTATGTTTTCGTCGAAAATTATTGAAATCTATCAAAATTTATTGCAATTTTTTTATAAAAAAAAAAAAAGTTAAGAAAATTATCGACAAATACATGGGAAAAAGAATTTTGAATAAAAAATATTTTTATTTGAAAATGAGTTAAAAGTCTCATTTAAAATATAAATAACATAATAAATTTATTTCTGATATTCCTTATAAGAAACAAGGTTAAAAATTAAATTTCTTGAGCCAAAACTCACTCTCTTTCTCGTAGTAAGTAAGATTCGGAGAGATCTCACACAAGGAAAAAAAGAACGAAATAGTAAGATTATGTGTGTGTGTGTGATTGATATATAATAGACTTCAACGTCAATCACGCAAACATCCAAAGCTAATTGTTCATCATGAACACGTAATGGTGGGACCCACTTCTCTCTGTAATAATAAACACACCTGAAAAACTTCACTATTATGGAATTCTTGTTGATTGAGAAACATACTTTATTTACGATACTGCCATCAATTGTTTGCCCTATATATATAGAGAGAGAGACATGCGTATCTACAAGCTAGATATGAGTGATTAATACGATGACGACACGTGGGCCACAGAGAAGTGATTAAGTGGGAGTTGTAGATCTGATTTGTGTTCGTTTTGTTTGTTTGTGTGTGTGTGAGTGATGAGTTTAATTTAAATTAAATGAGCAAAGAATCTCTCTTTTTTTTTTCTAATTAATCACTTAATTGCATGCATGAGAGTTTTGACTTTTGGTTTTCAGTTTTTTGGTTAGTGGGTTGTGTCGGCTCTGACATTCCGCCAACATTTTTATTTTATTTTTTTTACTTCGGTAAATTAATTATAATTTTACTTACATAATTCAAATAATTAACAAAATTATCAATGCTTGTTTTTTCATTTTTAATATTTCTGTTCGGAGTTTCGCTAATTTTATGTTAATGACTCAAGTACGTACGTGTCAACTTAATTAATTATATTTATTTTACTATTTTTTTTTTTAATTTTCGATTATTAATAAAAATTTAATTTAAAGGAGACATTAACGCAAATTTAATTAATTGTAAGTTATATTGAACTTGCGTCGGATTTTGAATTTTGGTAGTTTAGGCTTTCTTTTTGAACTGGTTTATGAATTTTATTTCTAATTTAGTTTTACTAATTTAATATTCATGCATGCATGCAAACGATCATTTTCACGATTTGATGTTCATGTGGTTAGAGTTAACTGCATTGAAGTCATTAAATTGTATTGAAGTTGAACATTTTTTTCGGTTTGAAACCAAAACTCAAACCTATAAATAAAAGTCTTCCTTCTCAAAAATTGGTTTTTTCATTTCTTCTGTAATCTATTGTTAGTTCAGTAGCGGAATTAGCTCCCAAAAATATTAATTTAGTGTTAAAATTCTTTTATCTTCTATCATTATATCGTAAGAGATAAATTGCTGACAATTATCAACACATTGAGAGGATAAAAATATTACTTTAAGAAAATTATCAAACGATCGTCGGTGTTCTTCGTTTCTCTTTAATATTATCATTGGTGTATCTATGTTATTATTATTATTCTACTATTATTGTCTACTTATTCCGAAATAATTAAATAATTTACGTAATTATTTTTAAAAATCTTTAAATATATAATTAAAGACATAAAATGATTGATTTTTGGCATAACCTAAAAAACGTGCCCCACTAAAAATACAAAAAGAAAACAATTATGAATTCTTTTTATACATAGAGATATAGCTGTATATATCCTCATTACAACTCTCATTAACTTCTTAAGCTCATGAAAAGTAGGGTTTCAAGCCATTGTACTTGTTTATCATGCTCTGAGGTCGTTAAGATGTCTAGTCATTAAGTAAATCTTTTTACTAATTAAATGCACGACAGAGACTCTTAAGGAAAAAAAAATCTTTCTTGTTGGATCTAACAAATCTTTCTTTAAGTCTATGATCTAGTCTCACTTTGGCACTGCTCAAACTTTTCTATAAAAGATCATAAAAGTAAATTTCAAGCATTACAATCATCTAAGGTGAATTATGTGGAGGGGAATTTTTTTTTTTATCAGAATATTTGGATGATGATTTATCCATTAATTAATATTACGAAAAATTTGATTTTTAGCTAACATAAACATAATATTTTTGGAAACAGTCAACGATTTGTAAATAAATTATAAATAATCATCGTATTTATATGATATTTGTTTACATGAAACTATAGATTGAACTACTCTTTTCGATTTCAGTAATTTTAAAAATTATTCGAACTAAATTAATTCAAATCAATTTATAAACAAACGGACTTAAACTATTTAATACACATTTACAAAATATTGCTATTAGTTTATATGACTAATAATACTTGAATATTCCTTATCTTAATCAAACGACAAATCAACATGCGAAAATTAATAAAACTACAAAAAAGTATGTTCTTTCTTGTGTTACACATAAAATTAGTACAAGTGTTTCCTTCTTTTTATTTATTAAATAGTTTTTTAGGTAGCTATACATTATTAAAAAGTTTACATGTGAATGAATGACCTTTGTAAGATACCACGTTACTCTATCGATAAGAGTAAATTTAATAAATAATATATAACCAACCAATATACGCCGATTTCAACAGTTATAATTCAGTTAAATAACTCAATTTTTAATTATTATTTTTACAGGACCATAATGTTCAATGAACTTACTTGGGATTATGCAAGTGTATAGTTGATCCCATTAAAGTGGATATTTTCATAAATTATAGTAAAATATAAAAAGAAGACCAAATACAAAATTAAGTAATAAAGACAAAAGCACCGCTCTTGAAACATTAGACAAGCTCAATCATGCACTATTTATATTTATATAAAATGAAACTATATACCACCATCACGTGGATACATATTTATTAATTAGTCCTTGCACTACTTTATTGAACACATTAATAGTAAAAAACAATTCCTTACTAAATTTTGTTAAATACAACTATCAAAGCACATATATATTATAATCTGACAAGTTCGATTCTTCCGCATGTATATGTTATATATACATATATATATATATGTCTCAAATACTATAATCATAATCAATTAATTAGATACAACCTATACAAATTTCTTATAACTTACTAGTACTCCCTATCAAAGGAATAATTTGCAATTAAGTACAATTATGGAGAATGATTCTGACAAAGAATATAATTAGATTAATTTTATCGGCTCGAGAAAGAGAGATTGTTTTAAGCGCCTCTAATTTTATTCTAAACTTGATTCTAAAATAATATGGTCGTCTGCTAAGTGACTTTTCGGAACTAAACTCGAGCCATTAATTTTAACTTCTTTTTATCTGAATTGGTGAAATAAGTGTTTAAAGTGTATTTCTTAGAGTAACGGAACGAGAAAAAAGAAAAGTAAAGTATTTACGAGCCCACACGCCGAAGAAAAAATAACACGGATTTGTGTTTGAGCTTGAGTTTCATAGTGGTGAGAAGAAGATTAGCCTTTGGAAGAAAACTAAAAAGAAAAAAAAAATGAAAAATGAACTTTAATCGAGTCACATCTCTTTACAATTTCATAACCAAAAGAGTTAAAAAGAAAACGAATATAAATTATATTGAAAAAGGTTATAAAGTAAGGCAAATTTCCGCTGGATGTATAGAGAATCTGATACTTCAGTTCATAAATAACTGCTTAATAGCTTTTCATTTACTTTTACTCAGTCAATAAATTAGTTAAGTTTGTTATTGAGTTTGTAGTCATTATGGTCAATAACTCAAATTAGTTATTGTAATCATATTGCATTACATAATAAAAAGAAGATATAGAATGTCTTTTACACAGTAGAATTAATTGAAGATTATCTTTGTAGTTCCAAACTCGTTTCCGTGCAATACAAGCAATCTCTTGTTCTCGTTTCTAAAATTGATTTTCTTTTTCAGTTTTTCAGCTGCTCATTTACAGGATTCGAAATCCTTTAGCATGTTGGAATTAAATTTAGAAATAAAGTCTATGCTAATACCACTTGTGAATGATACACTTTCGAAAATTACATTTAATAACTTGTAGGCTTGGACGGTATAATAATTATTTGTAACGTTTGGTAGATATTAAATGATGACATAGTCCTTCCTTCTCTCATTGAGCCATCACCGTATTTTAATGAAATAACTATTTGGCGCATATAAATTGAGCAAAGTACAATATATCCCGTGGGACCCACATACACATATATACATATATACACATATACATACATTCCACAGTGCTTCCTTGGGTCTTGTTCCCATGTTTTTAACACTCACAACAACTCTCTCTCTCTCTCTCTCTCTCTCTCATCGGGATATCCGCAACCATCTCTCTCTCTCTCTCATAACACACTTCACTTATACACACATATATATGTATATATATAAGTATAATAATAAGGTAGGTGTGTATATAAATACCCCTAAACACATGCACAAACTCTATTACATTACATCTCACGACAATAAACATCTCTCTCTCTAGAAACAAGACAGAAGACGGAATCAATGGCCGAACCTTGCAACACAAGTACCAGCGGTGGCTCCACGCGCTTAAAGCTCTTCGGGTTCAGCGTCGCTGATCATCATCCTCACTTCTACTCGGATCAAGACGAAGAAGGAGAAGAAGAGGACGACCAACCCCGCTCGATCTCGCCGGACTCCGGTACCGGAGTCGCCGCCGGCGCATCCTCCGGCGGGGGAGGAGAGAGGAAGTACGAGTGCCAGTACTGCTTCCGCGAGTTCGCCAACTCGCAGGCGCTGGGAGGTCACCAGAACGCGCACAAGAAAGAGAGGCAGCAGCTCAAGAGAGCGCAACTGCACGCCACGCGCGCCGCTTCCTACGCGCGCAACCCCATCGTCTCCGCCTTCGCTCCGCCGGCTCACCTCCTCGCCGGCGCGTCGCCGCCACCGCCGTCGTGGGTGTACCTCCCGCGGGGCCCGCCTCCGTTCCACGTCACCCACGGCTGCGTGTTCCCCTCGGGCCCGCTCGAGCCTCACCACGTGGGCCCGCACCACCACTACGTGGGCCCGGGCCCGCCCAGTCACTATCAGCCCGCGACGAGCGGAGGACAGCTGGCGGAGCGGGCCCACCACTACCAAGCGCAGGCCAGAGGATCGGCTGAGGGACTGTCCCTCAGTCGATTCTCTGGCCCCGCCTCCGAAGATCACTTGGGCCTCGATTTGCATCTCAGTCTTGGCTCGAGTTCGGGCTCGGCTCGGATTTAAGTGTTTCTTCTTCCGAAAATCTCTCTATTTCTCTATTTTTGTACATTTTTTCCTAATTAATTATTAATTGATTTTTTCTACTCGTCTTCCTTATTTCCCTAAACAAGAAAGATGACTTAATTTTATTTGCAGATCAAATCAACAATTTTTTGAGTTATTTTATTTACTAGCTATATATGAATTAGTAGTATTTTCATAATAGTTAACCTTTTTATAAATGTATAGTAAAAATCACATCAATTTATTTAGACTAATTTAGTTTGAATGATTCTTGAAATTACTCAAATCGAAAAAAAAACATTTTAATTCATAATTTTTATAAACGACTGTTGTGTAAACACGTTGTCAATTTATAATATATTTACAATATATTGGTAATTTCCAAAAAAATTATATTTATGTTTGCTAAAACCTCGAATGTTTATTTTTTTTTTCTTTATCTTTTTCGTGATGCTCTATTCTTTTAATGCTCAAAGTTTTTAGATCCGGTGAAACGGCATAATATGAGTATGAGTATCCGTTGATAATTTGATGATTTAATCACTACCCAATATTGATCACATCACTTTGAGAGAGTTTGGGAAAGCAAACCATAATAACACGTAAATCATTTGCATGCAAAAATGGATATTGAAATCAAACAATATCACGAGGAGGAGTGAAGAGGAAATTTATATCATCTTTCTTTATTTCCTTCTTGATTTTAATATTCTCTAGCTATCCTAACCCTAATATTAAGTTGTCTTTTATCTAACTAGGGTTTAGTGTGTGCATATAATATAGTTTATAATGACATTGACAGATCTAGGACAGTTTTATATTTTGGAAGAGAAAAATGGGACATTATTTAAAATTCATATGGTGTTGCAACATTCCACTATTTTTGTGATTGAGCTAAAATACGTCGTACAAGATAAAACTGTAAAGCACCAATTAATAAGTTTGTGTCCTTTGAAGAGCAAAGAAAGACACATTTCTTTTGACGTACGTCATGCATGATTTCAATACCTTAATGCGAACCAGCTATTTTCTCTTATTAAACAAATATTTAGCCCCTTTTTAAGTTTGTACTTAATGAGTTAATTAAGTATTAGAGTGGGGTTAGGCAGGTATCATATGATCCATATATATATACATATATATATATATATATACATATATATTTGTGCGCTCCCAAGTGTGTGTGTGGATTATCAAATATGTGCATTACTATATCATTAATTTGTAAATTAGACTTTAACCTATTATTTATGATTTCGTAATGCAACATTTGATGTATGTTTCATTTGGCAATATTTGGGTCTTCGATTAAAATTTCTGAAATATTTACTCCAAACATACTCGAAATGAATAACACATCAGCTACAATACTGCACAAGTCGAGACGCGCAATCACTAATACTCATCATTTATGATAGTATTATAATTACTAGTTATAAGTTTTCATGGCAAAAGTAGTAAGTTTCAAAGGATGTAGTTATTTTTAACAAGGGGATTTTACTTCATTCGTCAATAACACATATTCTATGATATTTACGTCAAAATATAACTATGTAGGATTTCTCGAAACTTCATAAGTAATTATGCCTCGACACCAATTTGTTTCCGAAGAAGAGCAAAACAAATGTCTAGTCCTATCCATCATTCAATGATAGTACTCAATGCAAATTCCAACATATTAGCTTTTTTTATCAATCAATCGCCTTGGAAACCTTCGTTCTTAGGTTAAAACCTATTTTATTTTTCTTTGTTGAAGCGCCCAATCTCGGTCTTTGTAATAGTTCTTGTACATTTGAATTTGCTTGGCGGTAAAAATCTCTGATACGAATTGTTGTAAAAGTCCCTGTAGGAACTCAAATTGTCGAGTAATTACTTAGGGCACGAGCAATTGAAGAACCGATGAACACTCAAGAAATTCATTCCATAGAAGAAGTAACATATGATACGATATAGCTCATTTAAGCGTGCTTACACCGAGCAAGAAGGGTTTCCCTAATGATATTACCTACTAATTAAATACTTATGCATTGAATAAAGTGCAACAAACCTCTCTTTATATCAATAATGTTAATGTAACTAAAAAGTATTCACTAATTACAATAAATAAGCCTCAGCCTTTGATTGCTTGTTGAAGAAGTAATCTTTGGCTAATGATTTAAGATTGCTCTCCTACACAAAATAAAGAGCTATAAATACTTAACTTATGTCACCTTCAATTATGTTTCAAATATTTACACATTATATACATACATTATTATATATATGTAGAGAGAGAGAGAGAGAGAGAGGGTTTGAACTTTATTTTCTTGATCTGACGGAACCTAATTTTAATTGTTTGTATAGTTCCAGAATAGCAAGAGACAGATGAGTACTTGTGAACTTGTAATAAATATATATTAAATTCATGTACGCTTCTGCATGGAATAATTCCTGTGAGAGTACAGTATATATTTTACTGTTTCTTGTTTCCTTGAAAGAAAAAAACTAAGAGATGATGTTGTTTTAAACTTAGGAAGTGGACAATTTTGTACACCCTTCCAATAAACCGACACTATTTTTTAGGAAAAAAGTAATTATTGAAACTTGAAAATGACATAAATATCATAATCAATATGAACTTTGTAGAGCAATCTTTCTAAATTCACGTAAAATTGTTCATCCTTTTTTATTTAAGCATTCTTGACTTGATGTTCGATTTTTCAATTCATAATGTGAACTAGTACTTTGGGACTTGAATGTGCATATAAATTTATAGTAGATTATTTCTTATAAAAATTCTGTCTATTTTTTTTAAAATTATATTTTTCATAATCATAACAATTTAACGATTTTATATGGTGATTTTCTTTGTTTTCACTTGTTTATCTTTTCAGACCTTATCTTTAAAAAAAAAAAAATCTGTAAATTTAGTATTATAAGTATCGAGCCCAGTATTCTATAAATTATTCTACTAATCCCTATATAGAATATATCATTGAGAGTCTCAATATTTGAGTTATAACTCTCAAGACAAATTCCATTCCAAATAAATAAGCCTCTTTTTTTAAGAGTATATTTTAGACGAGTTATTGAGTTAGGAAAGATTTTGAAATGAGTGGGACCAATCACATGCATGCAAAACTATTTTCAAACCAAACAATCTGACAGACTTTTCTCCAAGTCAAACACCACACTCTTTCATTGTCTCCCATATTTAATATACTTCACATCTTAGTAGGTTTTTTTTGTTGCCTATAAATCATGTGTGAATTCACGTATGAGAGAGAGAGAGAGAGAGAGAGAGAGAGAGAGAGAGAGAGAGAGAGAGAGAGAGAGAGAGAGAGAGAGAGAGAGAGAGAGAGAGAGAGAGAGAGAGAGAGAGAGAGAGAGAGAGACTTCAATTGATATTTTTGGAATAATATAATCATCTTCCAATTAATGAAAGCAAGATACGTGGGATAATTTGGTTGAGCAATTATGAAGTGTCTTGTGTTTTGCTTCCCAATTGAGCGAAACAGGCTTGTGTGTTTATTAATATGTGTATTTCCTTTTCTAGAAGAAGTATATACACTTAATATCATCAATTACTTTGATAAATATTCAATGCAACTAGATACATACAGTAAATAATATAATTATACAAATTTTATAAATTTATATAAATTATATAATTTATATAATTAATTATTAGTCATATAAATTATATAATTTTGAATATAATCCACGTTTATTTAATTGTTGGTAAATGATCGATTCAAATCATTTACAAATTTTGTTGGCTCGTTTAACCAAAATTTTACAAAATCCAGTAAAATATATTCGCTTACGATTAGATTTCATTATAATACAAAAATTGAAGAACTATTCATTCAAAGTGTAGGGAAGTCCAAATTTTTTAATACATCAAAAAGATGAATAGTTGCATATGAAAATTTGTCTTCAAAAAAATTATCTTATTCCTTATAATTTTCATGTCCTAAGAGTTATTCACATGTGAAACCACCATTCCTTGATATTCAATCAAAATCCCTAAATGAGATATTACGAACATATCTACAAGTACATAAATAAAAATAAATTACCTCCAAAACTATTATAATTATATATAGCATATAGGTAGTTAGGTTACTTTACAATTTATTCTATTAACCGAATGTATGAATGTCGTTTATTCCTAATAAACGACACATAGTTTTTAGTTAATAGCTTTTATTTGGTAAAGTGAGCTAACGACTCTCTCATGTTCTGAATAGAGTATATAAACTCTATTGTGGATTGATTCTTCAATTAATGAGAATATTTATTTTGCGTTCCTGAATAATATATTTCAGCTCTTTCATCATTCTTGTTATTGATTCATCACAAATGTTCAAGGTTTTCTCGGTCAATAAAAATAATTTATCGAGAGAAAAGCTTTTGATGCCTCGACCACGTGTTATTTATTTATTTATGATTAAATTGTTTTTGCATGAACCAAGACGAGCTATTTAATTATGTCCGAACATTATTGTTTATTTTTGTTTTTTGGGGTTCTATGTTTCAATTTACAGTTATAAATTGAGGTTCTTTTGATCTAAAGGCCAAATATTAGAAATCACACTTCAACATATCCAACAACAACAAAAAAATATTTAAATTAAGCTCCACAATTAAAATAAAGGGACTTAATAGACAAACAAATTTAATAATTTTCAAAATTGAAGATATCTCTGTATTCTCATCTGCTCATAGAAGCTCTCAATAAACCTCTCAGCACGTAAGTCGATCGAATCATCACCCTCTTCTTCTTCTTCTCCATCTTGATCCAACGGCTGTGATGACGCAACCCATTCAACGGCCGAGATCGCTTCAATCTGGAGCGGCAAATCTGCGAAATCCACCGGATTATTAAAGCCCAAACACGTGCAGAGAAAGAGCAGAGAGTACAGTCTCTCTCGAAGCTCTCTTCTGTTGTTGCAGCCATAACCGAATCGCTTGAACTTTCTCAACCTCTGCGATTTCCTCATTTTCGGCAGAAAGATCGAAACTTTAAGCATCTTCGAGACTTTTCGGAAGATGCGCATTTTGTCGAACAGTTGGTGAGCGAATACATGAGATGAAGAAGAGAGGGTTTTAAGGGAAAGATTTAAAGTTGGTGTGGTCGGTCGAGCTTTGGACTTATTATATAGTTTATTATTATGATTCAAATGTGAGCGCGTACTTAATAGCCGTTGAGCCCTAGTGGATTTTCAAAAAGTTTAGACCTTTAAATATCAAAAAGGTTGGGTGTATAGCCAATAAATTATATAGAGATAACCTTATAGTAAATACTCATTACTAATTACGTGATACAAATTTACACTCTATTTTACCTTCATTGTTAAATTAATTTAGGCCAAAATGGTGTGAAAATTATATTTTACAAATTACAAATTTACACTCCATTTTTACCTTCATTACTAATTCCGGAACACTATTATTTTTATTAGTATATACTACAATTATCCTATATATATAAGAGAGTTATTATAGTTTATAGCATATACATTAGTAGTGATTTGATAATAGTCAATGTTTTGTATATGTGTGATAAATAGTTTGATTGATTTTTTTTCAAGAGTATTTAGATGAATTTAGCTCGAATAACATATAAAATTATTCAAATAGAAAAAGAGCAATTTAGTTTATAAATTCACGTAAATTATTGCCATGTAAACATAATAATTATAAAATATTTACAAAATGTTTATGTTAAATAAAGACCAAATTTTTGTTTTATATATATGAATAAAATAAATATTTTTGACCCTACACCATGGGTGTTTTATGAGATTAAGTTTCTAACGAAAAACAATGTTTTATCATCGGTATTTTATTATGGTTACTTTCTTTAAGTCTTCTGTTAAAGTTGACTATTTAGCAAATAACGTGCATGAGAGTTCGAGCCTTGTAAAATGGATTTGGCAAAGATCATAATGTGAGTTTTTTTATGTGTTCTTTGCTATATTTTTCTCATGATAATAGGCCTTAGTACTTGTTCTTAGATTTGAGTTTCTAGACCAATAGGCTCATTATTTTAGAGCTATTATTGTCGTTTATTAATTAAGTCATTTTTTCAGTGACGCCAAAAGATATATATTTTTCATGATATTACTACATAAAAATGTTGTTTTTGTTCAATTTTTTTAATCGAAATTATATATATATATATATGAGTAATTTTAATATATATTCATCTAACTAAGATCAATTTGGATGATGTATATAACGTTTTGTAAATAAGTCGTAAATAGTTAGAGAAGTTCGTTTACAGACTAAAATGTTTATAAAAAATGCTGAAAATTAAGAAAATTATTAAAAAGTAATTTGGACAAAATAGTAATTGTAAACCGATGTAAATAAATTACAATGACTATTTACGACAAAATGGATCAATCCAAATTGACAATTTTTGAAGTGACTAAAAAGTTAATTTTGCGCGTGCATAATTTCGATAAAACTCGGATGTTACATAAGAAGTGAATATGTTCAATTTTCGGTAGTGAAGTAATTATATGTACACACACGAGGATTAAATATGGATTTATGCATTCGAAATAGATTTGTTTCTGATAACAAGAATCTCCAAAGTCCAACATATATTTTCATGGGCTTTGGAGAAATGGGCTTTCTTATTAAGAACTAGATAAGTAATTTATAAAATAATATAAATGTAAATATATCTTTTACAAAAAATGTAAATAAGCAAAATGTAAAAGTTAATATCATAACCTAACTATAAAAAATGATATTGTTTTAAATTTAAACAACTATAATGAAGATAATATAAATTGATGCATTAGAAATAGATTTGCTTAATTTTAAGACAGGATCAAGAACGTACATCTTTTTTCAGGTGGGCTTTGAAAGAAATGGGCTCTTTTATTAAAATGGAAACCGGAAAAATAAAAGGAACAAAATGGGCCTCTCAAATCAATGGCTGATATCGGAGATCAAGGAATGCACACGCCAAATCCAACGGTGGACGCAAACACCGCACTCTTAAACGACGTATATCACCCGCGAAAAAGAATAGGAAAGAATTTATTATCTTAAATAAATAAAAATAAAATGCGCATTACGCACCAAGGGCGTATTTTAGCGTGGAGTCAGGCTCGAGCGAAAAGGCTTTAGTAGTATTGAGAGCATAAAAAGAGCCGAACGTTAAAACCGCCCTTCTCTCTCTCTTTCTCTCTCTCTCTTCGTATTTTCTCTGAATTCCTTTTTTCCGGCGATTTATTTTAGAGCGAAACCCTAACTGGTACAGAGAGCTTCAGCGATCGCGATTTGATCTCCGATCGATCTCGGGAGGAGAGAAGGACTGTGTTTCGGCGGTAAATGGTGTGCATCGCGGCGGAGAGAGGCAAGCTTTCGGGGGAGTCATCCATGGCGGTCGCTCCGGAGAGAACGACGACGGAGACGGCGGCGGGGAAGCCTCTGCACAATTTCGACATGCCGTGGCTGCGTTGGGGGAGCCAGAAGTACCTCCGGTGCATGAAGGTGAGCAATTCCGGCGCCGGGAACGAAACTCGCCGCCGATCCGAGGGTTTGGGATCCGAATTTCGTCCGATCGCGAGCGAGCGGTGTGAATCGACGGCGGCGGTGAGGAAGAAGAGGAGGAGGAACAACGTCCGCGTCGGAGATGATGAGGAGGAAGAAGAAGAAGAAGAAGAAGGCGACGGAATCGCTGCCGTGAGAGAGAAGCTTCTCGGCGATCTGAAATTCGCGGCGGAGCAGATGAAGGTCGAGATCTTCAGAGATGGCGTCGCCGTTGAATCTGACGGCGCGGCGGCTCTGACGGCGGCGGCGGAGGAGGAAGTTGAAATTGAAGCGCGGCCGTGGAATCTGAGGACGAGAAGAGCGGCTTGCAAGGCGCCGGTGGATGATCGGAAGATCGCTTCGTCGTCGTCGTCGCCGGAGAAGACGGTGGCGAAGCAGAAGAGAGAGAAGTTTTCGTTAGGGCTTTTGAAGAAAGAGATCGAATCTGATTTCATGGCGTTAGTGGGCCACAAGCCCGCTCGGAGGCCCAAAAAGCGATCTAAGCATGTTCAGAGACAATTAGACGTAAGTCCTATTCACTCTCCGGCGAAGATATTGAATCTTTTTTTTTTCAGGCGAATAAATAAAAGATCGTAGTTTTGATTTTTCTTCCTGAAAATTATGTTTGCAGTTTCTTCTCCCGGGAAACTTTTTGACGGAGATCACCGCAGAGACGTACAAGGTTTCAGAGAATCCTGAAACTAAGGTACATACACACACATATATATATACACACGTTTTGTTTCAAAGAGAAAAAGGGCGATCATGATGAATATGAGGAAACGTGTAGTGGATCATATAAATTTCATGTTTGTATTTTGAGAAAAGATGATCAGATTTTCATGACACGGCAAAACAGAGCATTTTCTTTTCTTTCTGTATATCCTTTAAGTTCTCTTTCTGTATATCCATAATTATAAATTTCTTATCTTTATATATATTTTTCTATGTGCGTGTGTTTTGCAGAGGTAGTGAATATATAAACGGTGGATCTCAGGCGAAGAGAAGTTTAGATTTTGAAGGAGCTTCGTTCGCTAAAATGCGATTTTGCATTTCTCTGACAGTGGTAACCTTATGGCGCTAAATTAGTCCCTAATGATACCAATATATTCAAAAACAAAAAACAAAAAAAAAATAGTCTTTGCTGAAAGTGAATGAATTTGATGAAATGTATCAAATCCAGTGCAACTTTCTGGTGTCTGCTTTGTTTTAGGTTTTATAATTTTTCAAGTTTCACAGCCTAATTTTTGTTTATTAATTATATTGAATTTTTCACTGAATAAATTGTGTAAAGAAATGATTGGTTGCTATGGAAAAGCTTAAAGGTGTTTTCTTTTTGAGTTTTGATCAATTATTGTCCTCTGATTTGTATGTATGTACACACGCTTTTTGTAGTGTTTTGAGTTATAAACTTTTGAACTGCTTTAGATATATTGGAAGAAACATGAGAAACTTGAACCAAGAACTCTTTTCATTGACTCTTGTTGCTCAAGAAACACTAAAATGGTTCAGCAAGGAAAAATGTTTTTGCAGTTCTTTAGATTTATGGAAGTTTGAAACATGGTGTGTAATGCATTTTTATATTATGAAAAAGAAATGTAGTTACGTCATGGTTCTTGGATGTAAGAACTCGCTTCTTATCATTTGCGAGATGGAGCAGAACAATCTCCTTAGTAATCATACTTAAATTTTATACGACTTTATTAGAAAAAAATAATAAATAAATAAAACTTTAAAGGACTTTTCTTTTAATACGAGAGTTTCGATTAATGTTTAGGTTGCTATCCACGTGTAAATAGGAGATAGGAAGAATTCAAAGTGATTGTCATAGGTCAAACTTGTCACTCTCAGTTCAGCTATTAATTTGGCCACTTGTTGATCTCAATTGCACCATATACACATTGCGTTTTTCTACCAACTTTTATTCATCTTCTCTCACAGAATCTACCATAAAATTAACACTAGATAATTGGTTTAAAAGGCCAATTTTTTTATATTTTCTTTTACGTTCGTCAGTGTGAGAACACAAGTAAATAACTATTATTTAATGTTAACTTTGTTTTCACAGCATATGTTTGCTTATATGTAAAATTCAGATATTAAAAAGAAACATTGCATGAATGAAAATATATATTCTAGTTGTACTAAAAGTTGATATAGTTGGGGTCAAGGGTGAAAATGTAGTATCTATTCCTTTTTTAGGTCAGTAGATTGGGATGTTGTTAAAGAATTATGTTTGTATATAAAAAAAATGATCTTTGGGAATTTTTGGTAGTGACGGCTTGAGTCTTTTTTTAAAAGAAAAGGTGCATATACAAATCTAAGCCTAAACTAAGACTGACACAATCTCAAAACTCGAGTACCAAATCTTTTAATAAAACACAATAAATAAATAAATCAGAGATTGAAGAAGAGAATGTACATTAAAAGTTACCAACTGAAGATATAAATAGCAACGAAATCAATGCCAAGTTAAAATTATCCTACAAATATAAATAGTAAAAAAAGAGGCAAACTGATACAAATGGAAAGAATCAAAATCAGCAGAATTCTGGTATTTTACAAGTTGCAGATAGATGATTATATGTATACACGTTTGAACACCCAAATGGTTTTTAATAAATAATACATTGCTAATAGTCAAAAAGAATATGAGTAAGGCTAACCCTCTTCCCAGTCAACGTCATCTTCATCATCGTCCTCGGCCGTTGGATCCGCTTCAATGTTCAAATCATTGACTTTGTAGTTTTCTCCTGAATTCCCTGTTGACCCACCCATACAACAAACTCACCCGTTATTTGTTTTGTACGTTTTGTAATTCAAATAAATATTGGGATAACGGAATTACTAGCCATGAAAACGAAGATGGTTTTTGGATATAACCCACGTTTGGTAAATTGGTAAATCGCCAATTCAAACCGGTAACAATTTTTTCGGGACCAATTTCGCCCAAATATGATTTCCAGCAAGAAAATTTCGAAATAAGTCTGTTACGCAAGCACGTTGGCTAAATCCAAATTTCTTAAGTTGGATAATTACTCAACAATTTTATAAAGATATCGGCTGTCCCAGAAAATAGTTAACGTGACCCATCTTTAAAGTTCAATTTGAATTAAAATACTCCTTAACTCGTCAATTAGAATTCGAAAGGGAATGAAAAAGATATTGACCTGTAAAAGAGAGGGGAGCTTCTTCCCAATCAACATCATCGTCTGCAATATCATCTTCGCGTTTGGACTTAACTCCGATTTGACGGCTCGGAGAAGTGCTCGTTGAAGCATCGTTCGAGATTTGAGCATTCGAAGTTGATTCATCGAGAAGTTTGGAGGCTGTTGCTTGTTGCTGCTGTAATGCAGCGTAATACGCTTTGTAATACTCTTCCTACACGATAGAGTAAAAATAAAGGATTTTAATAATAAATAATAACCATATTCCGAAAACATAAATGGGATTTTCTTTGATCAAAGAAAAAAGTCACTCAAACAAAACGGACTTTTATGGCCTCCTCGTCGTTGGTGTCTCTGAGGGTTGACTTTTTGTCGTCAGAGTTTCCTTCCATTTTGGTTTCGTGTTTGGCTTCTCCACGCTGTTCCTTTGTGAGATTCATACCTTGCTTGATCATCCATGGTGGCAAAACTTTCTGACTTGTCGCATCACCTTCCGATTTGACATCTGTTCCTTTGCCATCCGGTCCAGAAAAGTCCACCTCAACCTGACAATTTTTTTTAAATATGTGTATGCAAATAAAATAAAAGACTTGAATATTTCAAAACAACGAACAAACTAAATAATCAAGGTTTATTGTGGCCATAAACAATCCATTTTGCAAACTAGTGTATAAACGTTTATTTTACACTACTCTTTCGAAAACGAGGGGATGTTAAGGGACTTCAGGCACTAAGATTGATTAGTATAATGAAACTAAAATAACACTTTAAATGAGTACTGTAAATAATCACTGGGGAGGAAAAATTGGCTTAGCCATTTTAGAGAGTTCCGTGTGTCTCAAAACACTCGGATTTATCTTGTAATTTCTATTGTTTCTCAATGGAATTCGAGATTCTTATTAGGACACTAACTCGAAAAGGAAACCCTTAAAATTGACAAACAGCTTAAATACAAAATTCTGTATATTTGATGTCAGAGTATAGGAATAAAGAGAATCACAAAGTAGAAACGGCTTTATTGTCGCTGAAACAACATTCTTTACTATAAGGGAAATCCCCTTGAATAAATCAAGACATAAAATTTACCTTTGTATCTCCAAGGAAAGGCATTGGCGTTCCATTGTAGACTGAAGAAGATCTCGAAGGGTCATTACCATTAGCATCACCATTTTCTCGTGCCATCAAATTTGCTCTTGCTTCCCATGCTATTAGATTTCCAAATTCTGGAACAGTCAAGTCTTTTACTCTAGCCAGTTGTTCCATTAACGGTTTCAGTTGTACCTGGATTTACTATCGTTAGATTACCACGAAAAAGGAAAACTTGGAGACAGAGACAGAGAGAGATGTAAAAATATATCATCATAAAGACTACTAGCAAGTTAAGACTGAACCACTCATAGATCGTAATCGAGTGTTGTTACTGTAAAAAAGTAAAAAATTATAACTTCGTACATAGAAGACCAGTTTCTTTCACATCAAACATACATTTGAGAACCCGCATAAATCTAGTATTTACGTATTTAGAACAAAGCATGAAAGAATATCATCTATATATTCTACACAAAATGTAGTACGCTAGATCATATCAATTAAAGCATCTCCATAAGTAAAACATAGGATAAAGCTACAAAACAAAACATATTAAACAAGCTTATATGCAAATCTTAGTACATTTTGCGCATTAAAAAAACTAGAATCACCTCGAGATTTTGAAGCATGTCTTTCAATTTTTCACGGCGTCGTCTTCTGGCATTATCATCTCCGTCGACCACGTCTTGAACGCCAAGCTTGTCAGTCTCGGCCACAAGCTCGCCGTTGCAGTTTTCGCAGTGGAAATACTCATCCACCATTGAAATTAACCGCAGAGCGTCCAAAGCATTGTACCTGAAAGTTCCAAATTGCACCAATTCAGATAATAAAACTAATCATTTTTCCATTTTATCGAATCAAGAAAGAATGGTTTAGAACCTTCTGTTGCAATTCAGGCATATGTATTCCTGAACTGTGTTCTTGTCGTCCAATTCGTCTTTCAATTTCTTCTTCATGCGATGTAATCTGTACCTAACCACGTCATATATCTGAAAGATAACGTCGCTTTAGGATTTTTTGTTGTTGGGCAATATACAGAATGCAATGAACGGTTAACATCTTGTAAACAGGATAATCAGGTAAAAGTAGCATAAACAGTAAATAAGCAACATTATTTTCCTTGGGCATCACAGTAAAATTTTCATAAACTTTTTATCATTGTTAATTCGTAAATTTATTAAAACCTTTATCATCAGAATTAATAGCACTTCTTCCCCTTTAAAGGAAGAGGTTTTTTCAACGTATCTACTAGAAGAAAAAAGAACTCGACTTTGGTAGAATTAGCCTTCAAGCTTATGCTGAATTTAACCATGAAGGAAAAAAATTGTTGATGTAAGCACTTATTTTTTCTTCTCTACATCCAACGGAAATTTTGACAGATACATATTTGTTTACACAAGAAAAAAAATTACACGTTTGTTTCACTCTCTCATGTCCTATTTATAGAAGAAATCGCTCTTTTCAAATTAATAACATTCTATTTTCAGTTGCAAGAAGGGTAAAAAAGAAACCTGAGCATAGTCTAGGCAACAGTAAGAATGAGTGTGCATCTTGACTTTATCATCGTCTTTTCCAAAACGTTGCCCATCAACTGTGGCCACAGCTGCCGTAAAAATCTTCGCTCCTTTTGCCGTCTGCAAAACCAACAATGCAATTTACCAAATATATTACCAATTTACCAAAAAAATAAAACTATTCCCCAAATAAAAAGTTGATTACTGATTTTTATTGCTTCTCTATTCTCCTTCTTTATATTTATCATGCTGGCTGTAGTATTTTTTACTAGAATATATAGGTACTGCACAAATTCTATACCTAAGTAAAAGTCTTAATAACTGAGCACAAATTCTCCATGAAAAATATTTCAAATAAAATAAAAGCAACAAGAGTCGAGATTTAACCTCTCGTCTGTGATCTCGGGTGACGAATTTTTCTTCTTCGAAAAACCTAAGAGTTCTTCGAAGCTGCTTAGAGTGCAATTTCAAGTCCTTTGCCAAATCTTCTTCCCTTACCCATTGTCGCCTGAGAAGTATCAAATCCGATGATCAAGAACTGAAAACTGATGACAGGCTTGAATTCGAAGAGATTGAACAATCACACTTGAGCGAAATCCGAATTCGGTGAAGCACTTATAGTTAGTTCAATTAATTCAAGCAATTCCGTCGATCAACAAGAAGAAATTGACGAGGGACTAGGATTATAAGAGATTGAACAAATCGCACTTAAGCGAAATTCCAGTTAGAGCAAATCAAGTACAGAGAGTTCAATTAAAGTAATTCAAATCCGATGAGAGAAATATAAAATCGGTGCGAAATTAGGGATTAGGAATTGAAAAACCTGGTTAGGGCATCGAGAACCACGACGGCGATTCCGCGATTATCACTCCGGCCATTTTTGGGCTGATTCTCTCCTTTTGTAGTTATGTCGTCGTAGAAAGCTCTCGCCGCGAGCCTCACCAATCTGCGACAGACTCAAAAGTAACGCATTGATTTCGAATTCGGAAAAAAAAAGATGAATAAAAAAAAGTCGAAAGCTTTATACTTGTTAAAAGGTTCGGAGCTCATTCCTCGGAGCTATCGAGCCCGAACGGCGTCGGTGAGGAAATAGGGTTCCGACGCCGACGAGGGGTTTCGTAGCTGAGAGAGAGAGAGAGAGAGAGAGAGAGAGAGAGAGAGAATTGAAAGATCGATTAGGTTTATGGTTTTCTATTTCTTGTTTCCTTTTCTTACAAAAATCCTAAAACTTCCTACCCTTTTTACTTTGATTTTTGACTTGATTTTAAAAACTTAAAAGACTCTTTTTTTTCTTTATACTCTCTCTCTCTCTTCTTTTCCGTTTGGGCAATTTCTAGGAATATGTCTAAAAGTGCCCTCGATTCTCTTTCTACTAATCAAGTGCATAATTATGATTTTTATGTACATGGTGTTTAAGAATGATCTAATGACTCCATTCCTACCAAAGCTAAACACAGTCGTTAAGTGATAACACATCCCTAATTTTATTAATTTAATGACAATGTTGTCACCAATTTCAGTCATATAATGATAATATTAGACACCTTAATCTAAGCGTTAAACTAACGATTTAGTAAAACAGATCACGAGCAACCCTTTATTGTCTTAGTACAACATCTAATTTTTTTAAAAAAATAGTAATAATAATATATTTACATAGCATATAAAAATATCCAGCCTTGGTATCACTAAAAGAGAAGCCAAAGGACATGAAAGAAAATGATTTCAAAAGGATAATGGTATTTCTCTAAAAAAGGTTCTTCAAAATCCTTCCATGAATTCCGAGAAAGAATCATCGATAAAGCTTTTTTCTTTCTTCACAACCAGAACCGAGAATTCAGCGTTTATGAATGCAGACAAATTGCTGAATCTCCCAAGAACAATCCTACGTACCAACGAACACGAAACAGGAGAAACAAATTAGAACGAACCCGAGTATTTTACCTAAATAAGAGCAGAAAACAAAAGCAATAGAAATTGAATTCGGAGGAAAAACACACACCTAATTACCCTTTGGCCTTTGTTCAATAGAGAGCCAATGCAATATTCTTGTTTCTTTCTTTCTTTTGAGGAAAAGCCAATAGTTCAATAGCTTATCACACAGACATACATATATACACACAAGTTTAATATTCTTAATGATCAAGAAGCAACTAAAAACTTACTTACTTTTGTCGAGATAGTACACGATTGTTCACTGAGCAGTGAAGATGACCAGTCAAGACTCTCTCTCTCTCTCTCTCTCTCTCTCTCTCTCTCTCTCTCTCTCTCTCTCTCATTCATGATTCTCAGCTAACTTATCTCCAAAGTCACAAGCAACGATGAAACCATAAATAGTGATGGTTGAACATGTGCACTTTCAATCAAAACACTTCATGTAATTATTTTCAACAAATGTATTTAAATCGGTCTTAACTCTTAGCCATATTTCATATAACTTCCTGCGAAGAAGGGGGAAAAGGGATCGCCTTGTCTAATTCCTCGCAAACCGAAAAAAAATCTTTCACGAATCAGAAAAAATATCTAAGAACTTTCATTTTGACTAGCTCGTAAGTCTTCTCAAAGTCAAGTTTGAGAAACTAAAGATCTTTTTGGGAGATGACTTTTTATGGAACGAGACAAATACGAGTCTCGTTTGATACGTAATTAACGATGACGTGACTCCAAACGTATTGAAATATTCTACTCAAGTCCTCTTTAAAAAGCTCTTGAAAAGCACATGGAATACTCATCCGGATTCAAAGATTTTAACCAACACAAGTTAAAAATATATAGATAGACATAAAAAAACATATGGTTCCCAATTAATCAATATAATTCAATCAAAATAAAACATGAATCACGATGTCCCAATAACTGGGTTTACTGTTTTTAAACAAAGCACTACCGAAAAATTATCAGACAGTATGATTTAGTGCTTTTCGTATATCTTCTTATACTTATAAACCACAAAAGAAACTACTATACGTATTCACTTCACTTCCAAGAACTCAGATATTCCGTTTTGGACAATGCGAGCAAATTTAGACCTCACCTCCTTCGGAACTCGAACAGGACGGTAATTTGTATCAAGCCAAACCGCCGTGGCCTTTGATTCTAGAATCGGCTGAGTAGAGATAAATAAATAAAAAATCAGTAAAAAAATCCGACAAGGATATATAAATTATAATTGATGGGAAAGAGATTTCGGTACAAGAAAAGTTCAAAAACCTCGTGATTCGGAAGCTTGTAGATCAAATGCTCAAGGTAAAGTCTAGCAGCGGACGCTCCCAATATTCTAACTTTCACTACGAACTTGTCTTGGCTCTGTTATAAGTTATAACATCAAAAAAGATTCATTTCTATTCAACTTTTCGAGTAAAAAAGGAAATAAAGGAAAGAAAGAAAACAGAGAGAAGATAAAAAAATGTTGCATACTTTTAGAGGAGCAAGGAATTTCAAAGACAATTCGGACAAGGCTAACGCCTCACCTGTTCGAGCAACCTCGTCACAGTTTATACCAATTCTATCAAGAAATTCATGACGACCTGATATATATATTTAAAAAAAAAAAAGATAGTCATTTGAAACTAATAAATCAACAAATTTTCAGCGACGTAGCCAAGAATTACGATAGTCGAATTTTGAGGATTAAAACAAGCAATTTTTTCTATACGGAAAATTAATTTGGGTGAAACGAAAACTTGCTAAACACGATCATTTTGCACATTTTAGTTATTTCACTAATCTTGGCTATTTAGCTTGATCACCTTCACATATGATTATGAAGCATAAAGAAAATGAAATACAATCTTTAGACTAGATAATAAATGAAATATTCACATATGCATTTTGTATTATTCTGGAATTATATCTAGATCATTCTCAAAAGTAATCTCAGAATCCGGATCGAAGAACATACCGTGCTGACAATAACTGGCGTACACGGCGTTGTTGACCACGCCGTACTGGTCAAGTTCGTAATCGCGAACTTTGAGTTCGATTTCAAAATACTCAGTCTCTCTGCAACATTTCTCATTCTTCTTAATCTCCATCCAAATTCAAATGTGTATACAGATATATATATATATATATATATATATATATATATAATATATATAGCGAGAGAGAGAGAGAGATACGAATGTGTGAATCGGAAGAGCTATACCCGGTGAAATTTCCAGCTCCGGCAGCGAAGGTCGCTGTGCGGCGGCGAGGGATGGATCTCCGGAGGCGCGCGCGAATCGGCGGCGGAGAGGCGAGGAAGAGCGACGGAGACGATGGAGTCCGCGATGGACGGTCGAGACGGAGCCACGTCCGATGGAAGATCGGCGATGGACGGTCGAGACGAAGCCACGTGGGGTGGAAGATCGGCGATGCGGATGAGACGACGGAGTGTAGTGGCGGCATCTTTTTCGCGGAATTTATTTCAAATTTTGTATTTCTTTTCCTTTTTCTTCGTTACTTTCAAGGTCACAAATTTATATTGGTTCATTTATATTTCACATTTATTGCTTACCTGAGTGGACGGCAATAAAGTCATTAATATTTTCATTTTTTTTATTCAAATTTTTGTAATAAAAGAGTTTTGCGGGAAATTTCATGCCCATTTTTTCACTGCGACAATTCATTAATAAAGATAATTCATTAATAAAATAGTTTTCATAATTATAAAAAATTTATCACTATTAAACAATTTATTTTAAATTAAGAAAAAACATAATTATTGATTATTTTACTAAATTTACACACATCTTGTAATTTTTTAAATTAATTGCTTTATATTGAATATTTAGTCAGTCTTTTGTTCTTTTTAACTTGATAAGTTAGTTTAATGAATATATATAGTGATCTGGCTTAATGAATATATTTATATATATATAATATATTGTTTTCAAACTTTCTTTTAGTGAATGAGTAATTAGTTGCTCTATTATTCAAATAACGATCTCCAACTAATTTCAAGTTTGGTTGACACAAAGTAACTTGTTCATTTAATTTTTCTACACACTTCGTGTTAAATAACAGAATTCTAACCATAATCATAATTAAAGATGATTAATTGTCCAAATTACCATTATTTGTAGGTGTTTTTTCTTAAAATTCACTAAATTTGATTTTTTTCCTTAAAATATCAATACAAAATATCGAATACCTCTAAACAATTTTTTTAACATTTTATTTCATATATGCATATTAACCGATCACTACATTTTTTTAAATTAAACTTAAAAAAATAAAAATCGTTACCCCTAAATTTTTTAATTTTATTTTTATTTTTTTGGTCGGAAGTATAGTGTAGTACACTTGTATTAGTTTTATTTTTTTAACGGTATTTGTTATTTTCAAATAAAAATGACTTGTATTATGGGAAAAAATTAAATTTTAATAGATTATGAAAAAATTAATATAAAATAATGATTATTTTAGCTATTTCTCGTTAAAGAATCCAAGTGAGCTTAAGTCATTAGATAGGCATTTTTATTTATGTATGTATTTTCATGAGGAAAAAGTGTCAACTTAATTAGTAGTTGAAAAAAACAATGGATCACTTTGGCTTACATAGGCTGATAAAATATGACTTTAGGTTTAACGTAAATACTGAGAAAAAAAAATAAATGGTTTAAATTTATACTTTAAATAAAAAGAAATATGAAGATAATGAATATATATTCAAACTTTATTTTATTGAAAATGAGTAAAATTAGTTGCTCTATGATTCAAATAACGATGTGTAACTAATTTAAAGTTTTGTCGACACAAGTTTAGTTGCTCTACGCATAAATATTTGTCGACTAAATACGTAATTGATATATTAAATAGGTGAACCATCAAACCGGATTTAACAACAAAGAAATCATCCTTATTGTTAGGTTTTTATTGGTAAATAATTATACGTCTTTTTCTCTATCGCTGACTTTTATTCCCATGTCACTTTCATCAATTGTTGTGATATCATTTTTTTATTTAAAAATAATAATTTAAAGTCAATATATTCTTAAACCGCCTATGCGCAGCCTTTAATCTTCCGGCATGGAAGTAACCTAACTTGTATAATAAGTTATATTCATATCTAATTGAAAATTGTCCACAATATATATATATATATATATATATGAATACGTATACGTGAATACGGTGGTTAAATAAAGACTACCAAAATAGAATGGTTAATACATTGAACACGTTTGTTTGTTTTGTTATATACATTTTCCCTTGAGACCATGACCGTCGATATAAATGGATTATATTAATATACATTGACATTAATATAATTGGTATATAGTATAATGATTTTAAGAAACTATTATACACGTACTTGATTAAACTTTAGATATATTCATTTTCCTTTTAACATTTTTGTTTAAAATTTAAGACAAGCATATATATAATAGGCACAAATACTAATTATAACTTATTAAAAAAAATTACAAATACTTAAATAGACAAATTTCAAGGATATGATCGAAAAAATTGATCACGTATTTATGATTCTAATAATAAGTAAAACCCGAAACCAAAGATCAAATAAGAAAAAGATTGTTACTATCAAATTATTCTAACCTAGTTTAAACAATTACACAATGGGTAATATATATATATATATATATATATATATATATCATGTACATTCATAATAAACATTATTAATAATTAAAACATTAAAATCACAGCTCAATACTCAGGCAGACCTTTCATAAACTCCAAAAATGTCGGAGAGAGAGAAGAAGAAGAAGAATTCATCGAGTTCAAGTCAACGCCGTCGCTATATCTGCGTTGACCAGTCTCCTCGGCCGTGACGACGGACGAGGTTCTCTCCGGCGAGATTCCGGTGAGTCTCTGGACGAGAGCCATGAAGTCCCGGGCTCGAGTGTGAATGATCTTCGGCGACTGCGTGTAGATGATCACTGGCCGTCGATTCTTCTGATCGTGATCGGACGGCTTGTGAACGCCGTGCGAGTCTTTGTTGACTTTCAGAGCTGATGGGCGTTGACCGGTCATCTTTGAGATCGGATTATCGCTGTAGTACTTCATGAGAGGATAATATTATTACGATGCTTTGTATTTGTGTGTGAGTATATATATATAGCGAGCGATGAGAGTTTTGGACATGCCATCGATTCTGACCGTTGACATAAATTATAATATTGGTTGATAATTTTTTTTAAAAGAAATTGAAGATGAAATTGTAAAAGAAATAGTTTGAAAAAGAAGGGTGAGTTGAATATTTGGGAAGGAAGGTTAGGTGTTATTTCGGGAGATTTAACGACTAACTTCTTGAACTCAGCCGTTTTTTTTATATGCTTTTTATTTATTAATTTTATTTTTTTGGAAGCTTGGTCTTTTATTTCGGAGCAGTATTTTAATTAAATTATACTAAAATACAGACGAATATTAAGGATTATTTTAGTTATTAGATATATAGTTGTATTTTTTTTTTTTTTATAATAGTCAATATTTTGTAAACGTTTATAAATAATTAAGTAAATTGTTTTATAACAATATAGAGATCAATATTAAATGCACAAAATAAATATAAACGAAATTTAATTTGATCCATAATTTCTTGTAACGACTATCACATAATATTTTGGCTAATTATAACTTATTTACAAAATGTTAATTATTTATAAATTTTATTATGTTTATGTTGGTCAACGATCCATTGTCTTTTTTAAATTATAGGGCATCTATTAGGCATAGATTCAAACGTGTTAGATCTAATAACTTGAACATTTATTTGTGGAATGAAATCCAGATAAGTTTGTCATACTATATATCCATAAAAATGTAATGGGTTCAGATTTTTTGAGCTGCAGAAATACTTGCTTTTTACAATATGTAAAATACTTTAAAAAATTTAAATTGTAGAATTTAAATTTATAGTAAAAGTATCTGAAAATACTCTTCACTTAAAACTAATAAAATTGACAAACTCTTAAATGTAACTAATTTAATAAAAGTGAAAATCAACCCTAATAGACAAAGTCAAGACTCAAGCATAACTATTTAATAAAAAAAAACATAACTGTTATAATAAGATAAATTATCGAAAATCCCACTTATCTTCATGGTTTTTCCGATTTTCTTTAAAAATTGTTTTTTTCTTACTTTACCACCAAAAGAGACCCACATCTTTAAATTTACTTTTTTTAACATTTATTTATCAACTCTTGATTATTTTCGAGTAATTATAACATAAATATATATAATAAAAAAGTCATTCAATGAGCAAATGAATAGCCGAGTTTTAAATAATTAATTTTTTAATTAATTGAGACTAATTAAGTGTTAGGATGAAAATGTTAAAAAAGTAACTAAGAGTAAATGACTTTTTTACGTATTTTTAGTGACAAATTTAAAAAGAAAAAGAAAAAATATGTGATATTTTAAATTATTTTCGATGTACTCTCAGTATTAAAGTGAGAATTTGGCTCTATTTGTGGCGTTGATCGCCAAAAGATAAATTTAGAATATTTTTTGATGCTGATTTATAATTATATACATTAAGTGTGATGGAGTGTGTGACATATATTTATATAAATGTATTATTGGGTGACGAGACACGCTCACTGGCATTTACACGCCAACCTAGCTTCATGAGGATTCTCTAGTGGCCACTCAAACTACAGGCTTATACATTACATTACTATATGTATACTTGACTATCAATTTCAGTATATTATTATATATCATTCCATGTTGCATTATCTTATAGTCCTTTTCTAGACAACCGATTTTCTTGGTAATACTTTTGTTCTTAATTAAATTAATTTCGTTTACATATAGTTCGATAAATAAGACATATTTTTTTAGTGTTATTTTAGTTATTAGTCGTATAAATAGACAACGTTTATAAAATGTTTAATAAATCGTAAAAAAAATTAGTTTTCAATAATATTTAAGTTAGTTTCTGGCTCAATTAAGAGTAAAACAATTAAAATTAAATAATAAATTTTATTTACAAATTATTTACATGATATTTACATAATATCAAGAGATAATGAGTAATATAACCATTTCAAACTTAAGAATTGCTAAACAAAAATAATTGATTTATAGTCATAAACAAAAATAAACCGCTGATAATGACGACATTACTCCTAGTAATTAGAAAAAAGTTAATTCTAAAATGAAAAAAAATATTTAACCAATCATAAATATTCACTATCCACGAATAAACGCGAATAAACGGATTCTAATTTTGAAACAGTGTCATTAAAAAATTAACATAACCGCAACGCAAATTGCACATAAAATTAAAAAAAAAACGGTTTTGTCATTAACCACCCCAACAAAAAAAAAATATTAATTAAAACGAAAGGGCACTATTGAAAGTGAAAAAAATAGTCACTGTCACCTTTTTAAGGCTATATACTTAAAGATAAATAAAATATGGTTAAATTGCAAGAACATTGTTTCTTAGTCCATTTTTTCTAATATCAATGAATGATTGATGAATATTTTTGCTTCGAAAATAGATATATAGAGATTATATTTACAGATTTTCTATTTTTCGGTAAATGCTTTGGTTAGAATAAACTTAATTAAATTAACTGTGTTTACACACGCTAAATAAGATACTATATTTTTAACCACTTCAATAATATACTATTAACAGTCTATTTAATTAAGCAATCTAAATTTTACGTTGGAATTTTTTTTTTATTAGTTTTATAAATTAAGGTAACGAATTCAACTATTCGTATATCAAGAAACATTAATTCTTAGGATGAAAAATTAAAAAAAAAACTATTTGCGAAGTTATTAGAACTATAAAATGCGAGCTATTTTCATTATATTTATCAATTGTTGTGTGTATATATAACGTTAACCTATATTTTAAAAGTCAAAACAACCAAAGCCTTTGTAAAAAGTGTTAGATGTATGATTAACTAGCTATAGATTGGCATTATATGTCTCTACGAATATATTAAAGTCAATTAATATGTAAATTAGTATAAGAACAAAAGAGGACAAAGAAAACCAGCACCAATACAAACATATACAGTTGCAACAAGTTAAATATAATTTTATTCAAGAAAACATATTTTAAACTTGTAACTATATATAGTCATGTACAACAGATTAATCTCAGTCATATATATTACGTGTATATCTATTACATCGATATAAATATATTATCTGTTAATTAGCTGTACACGCTTTCACACTTGTCACAAACAAACATTATAAAGACATCAACATTTCTTTTTAATCCTAATATGTAATATCTCATAGTTGGTTAACTTATAAATGTCATACATATGGCAATACTATATGCTTAAATTTACTGAAGAAAACTTGGAGGTCATTCTTAAAGCAGAAAATAAAAATAGGAAAAACGAAATTAATTTTTTTGTCGAAATAAAACACGAGTTAATAATGACAAAAATACTTAATGTTTTCTAAAAAAAATATACTCAAATGTCTTTTTTTCCGGTGGCAAAAATAGTTAATGTTTACTTAAATTAAACCCGTATTCATATATTTAATTTTTTCTTTCCGCTATAAAAATATTTAACGTTAAGTTTAGTTGCACCATGGGTACGAAAGTTGTTAAGTTGGGTATGCGAAACTACATAGTAACTTAGAATTTAATTAAATTTTGATATTATTTCCTTAAAAATAATGAAATATTAATTTATAACACAATTTTTTTTAGTAATATCTATGCATTTAAATATGATTTAGGTTGAGAGGTGAAGGTGAATTGTCATGGAATAAATTTATGCAAGTTACATTACTTGAAATCCGTAAAGACTTAATCAATTTGTTCTTTAAGATAGTATATTAATATTAAACAAAATTGATATGAAGGATACCGATGAATTTGTTTCAAAGTGTATTACAAGAAATGAGATGATATATTTATGTTTCATGCTTCTCTTTGCATTTTAATTATAATGGGCACATGTGGATTTTCCCACAAATACATGTGAATTAGAAGCGTGAAATTGAAAATCAAACAAAAACTAAAAGTTTAAAATTAATAAGTTGACGTATGCCATATATTTCAAAGACAACAAAATAGAGTAACAAAAGATATGTCGGATTCATTAACGTAAATGTTAGATATTTGATGTATTAAGCATATAAACGTTATGACATGGACCAAAATAAAAACTAATAAGTAAATACATTGTGTTTTCAATTTAGTTTTACTTATAATTAGCCGTATAAACATACACTATTTTGATAATAATCAATGTTACTAAAATGTGTAAATAGTCATATAAATCTAATTACAACAATATTTGAAGTAATATAATCTAATATTCGAAGTCCAAAAAACAACTATAAACGAAGACCAGAATTGCATATTGATTATTCAGAACATATTAACGAAAGTTGACTATTTTTAAACTACGAATACATGTAGATTAGACTAGAGACTACTCAATCTCAAATAATAGATCTATAACTTGAAATTTATGAATAATGTTTCCAAATAAAAAGAAACGACGATGATGAAACATATAAATAACTGTGTGTGTGTGTATTTTAGACGCTCCTGGAATAACAAAGGTATAAACACCAAGGTTTGGAAGGAATGCAATTTCGCATGACTCAAGCAACACATTTCATTTTTACACGAACAAAAGCTCGCAATTATTATTTCAAAAAACAAACAAATAAATATAAAAATAAAAGTCTCTCATTCTCTCTCTCTTAACTGTACGACCAGTGAGAGTTTCGATCATCTCCACCATCACTAACGCATTGTTTCTCAGTCCCACCGTATTGTACTATTCTTACTCCTCTAAAATATATATATGTATATATAAAGTTATAAACAGAAAGAACTCTCCTTTTTCTTTCTCTTTCTCTGTGTGTGTGTGTGATTATATGTCTGAAAGAGCTCAGCCACATTTGTTTCTGGGCTCGTTGGTTATTCCATGAGACTGGTCGTCGTTCATCATCACTGCTCTTGCTTTCTCTCTCCTCCTCCTTCCTCGAAATGCGCTTCTCTCTCCTCCTCCGTCCGACGTGGCGGGTGGGCCCGGATGGAGCTCGTGGGCCCCAAGGACAAGATCCTCGTCATCATGGGCCCCACCGGCACCGGCAAATCCCGCCTCTCCGTCGAACTCGCCGCTCGTTTCCCGGCCGAGATTATCAACTCCGACAAAATACAACTCTTTCGCGGCCTCGACGTCACCACGAACAAGATTCCGGTTTCGGATCGGAACGGAGTTCCACATCACCTTCTCGGCGACGTCGCCGGAGAATCTGCTGTCGTCGATCTCTCTCGCTCCGACTTCCGGCGACTTGCTTCCGGGAAAGCTTCCGCGGTGAAGTCTCGCGGTAAGGTTCCCATTCTCGTCGGAGGTTCGAACTCGTTCGTGTTCTCCTTTCTGACGGAGGGTCGAGACCCGGATTTCGACCCGTTTTTGGAGAGTCCGGTTCGGGAGTCGGACCGGGCGGTTCGGTACGATTGCCGGTTTTTATGGGTTCACGTGGATCCGGTTGTGCTTCGGGAGCACCTCGACCGGCGCGTGGACGATATGTTACGCGCCGGGATGTTGGCTGAGCTGGCGGAGTTTTACTCCACGCGCTCTGACTCCGAACCGGGAAGTCGGAGCGGGATTCTGAAGGCGATCGGTGTTCCTGAGTTCGACCGGTTCTTTTCCCGGTTTGGAACTGGGTCTGCTGACGTGGAGGAGATTCTGACGAGCGGGGATCGGGTGGTGCGGCGGGCTTACGAAGAGGCGGTTTCGGAGGTCAAGGAGAACACGTGGCGGCTTGCGATGAAGCAAGCGGGGAAGATCGCTAGGATGAAGAATCTCCTGCGGTGGGACCTACGGAAACTGGACGCCACGGAGGCGGTGATGACGTCACGGTCAGGGTCAGACTCGTCCGAGGCTTGGAATAGAAAGGTGTTGGAACCGAGCGTCGAGGTTGTGAAGAGGTTTTTGGACGCAAAATTAGACTGATTTTTTTTATTTTTTATTTTAATTTGTTTTAATTTTAGCCAGCTCTAATCCAGCTAATTTATTTGTTTCATTTTTCTTTTTATTTTCATCCTCGGTTTTTTAATTTGTTACGAAACAATTTTGGTAGATGTAGTTAGTTCAGCGTCAAGAATATCCCACTTATTTTTCTTTCGTCTTATTGAAATCATGTTTCTAACCGGGAAAAAAAGAAAAATAAATAAAAAAAAAGATGAGGTTTTTGTTCATGGAGAAGAGACAAATGAGAGAATTGTATATATTTTTTTTTTATCTCTTGGGTCTTTTATTTTTGCTGATTATGTCTTTGGTGTTCAAATGAGTGCATATGAAGTGGCCGTGGAAAAGAATTCTAAATCTTATTGATTTAAAAAGATTTTGCGTATATAGAGAATTTAAGCATGTTCTTTCATATATAATGACGTCCAATTTAGGACAAGAAAATCTTGTAGGATTCTCCAAATGAGCAAATTCACAAATTGGAAATGAGAAATATACGTGCCTCATATGAAAACCTTGTAATATTGGAAATATTTGACTAAATACATCATTTCCCCGCTAAAAGCATAAAGTTGAGACTTGGATCTTTCTCTAGAGCCCATCATTCTATAAATATGATGATTCATTTAATTCTCAATACAAAAAAAAATAAAAAATTCGTAACGGAAAGTATGAGTGAAGTGTCGTTATGACCCCCATAGATCTCGATCCTAATCGCACAAGTAAATGAAATTGTTGATGTACATTCATATTAATATTTACAATATTATTTTTTATTTTATCTATTTCATTTTCTTTTATATCAAAATGCTTATTACTATGCTCAAGTGATGTATATTGTTGGCACTATTATTGTGCATGAAATGAGTCCAATCTATAGTTTCACTAATGTAATAGGATATTACATAATTTAACAACTGAAATTATGTTTGTCGCTCGATAAGATGTCTCACACAACGTCATGATAATGTGAGTGAGATAACAATTTTAATAAAAATTTTATGTAAAAAAAACGATACTAAAATAGTAATTTAGTTCGGTGCAATGTCATTTACGTCTGGAACTTTCAATCAAGGGAACAATAATTCACTAAATCAAAATAATCAATACGTACATAATGATCGTATATGTATAATCTTAATATCAATAACAATATTACTGAAACTACAAATTAATACTAAATTAAGTACTCATATAAATCTGAGCCGACACTCAATTCTGAACAAACACTCTCTCATTGTTTCTTGATCTTCAAAGACTTCAATCGTGAACGGCTATAAAACATTATTGTGTTTACCATATTGGGTGAATAGAGATAAACACTCGCATTGGTCAAAATTATAATATTTTAATCCACCAGTCCAATACGTCTAAGAACTTTACAATTAAATTGAAAGAACCACACAATTTGTTTATAGCAATTTAAACATGAAGGTCGTCATAAGATTTTTTTGGTCTAAAATACATATAAATGCTAAAAAAAATAGTGTTTTACAATATGTTAAAGACATAAACTTGTCAAAATAAACCATCTCAATAAATACACAATGTCGTAATAAAAGAATCAACATATCCTACGAAATATGTCACACCAACGCAAATATATTTAAGATATTAACATCTTGAAAAATATTTTACTATTTCACAGATTGTATTCTGTATAAATTTGATATGTCAATTAATTTTTTTTTTCGATTTTATCTCTGCCACATTACATAGAGGAAATTTAGATGTTTAGTCCCATCGAATTGAATGATATATTTTATCACTTATAAAAGAGAGCATAGGTTTAACACTTATAAAAGAGAGTATAGGTTTAGGAGTATTGCGCATTTTGTGTTTTCATTATACTTTGAGCGAAAAATAATTGTTCTTAAAAAATAAAAATGAAAATTCGCAGTTGTTGATTTGTTGTCAATTTGTTTAATTTTAGATAGCTCAAAATCAGCTTTGTAGTACCAAGGATTAAAACAAATGGCTTTCGAGAAACATTGCTACACAAGCACAATATTAAATTACCACTAAAATCAAATAATTTTATAATTTCTCCCTGACAGAAAAACAATTAATTAATTGCTAATCACGATACAATAGCAATGTAGGAAAATATCATTTTTCTTTGTCGACCATATGGGTGCAATTTTGGCTTACAATGGCGTGAAGGTATTATAATTTATTTATTTATTTTTTAATTAATTAAGAAGCATGGTCAAACTATAATTGGTCGGTTCGGTTATGGCAGTAAATAGTGCAGTTTTATTGCGAGACATTTTGTGGTGGACACAAAAAATATCGAAACCTAGCTATAGCCAAGCTAGTTAATTATTATTCCATAATTAATAAACTTGTGAAACAATCAAAATACAAGAAGAGACAACAAAAGTATTTTTTAGATGAAAAATCACTTGCATGCACTAACTATAATTGGTCTGAGAAAAGTCCATGGGTGTTTCAAAAAATATGGGAAAATGTTAAAAGAAATATAACCCCATTTGGGAGTTTTGGGACCAATGAAGAATATGAATAAAATAGATCGTCAAAAAAAATAAAACATATTTCTTTTTATATAGTTGCATTAAATAACTTGTCTGTGTCAAGCCTTTGTTTCTAAATAAATATAAATATATATATAGCTTAGTGAGGCAATGATGATATCTACTTGTAGTTGTAGTTCTACACCTTCTATTCTAGTGAATATTGGAAATTTAAAAATTTATTATTTCTATACTATTTGTGTGTTTATTTAGCTTCGTGACTTGAATTTGCGTACAGGTTATTATGGCAAGAAAGTGTGGTTGGTCAAAGAATTGTAGAAGAAGTAAATATATAGTCATGTAATGATAGTTTGCTATAAAACGCAGAGCTATATAGCGCCGTTTTTGTGTGATCGAGAGTTTATATTGTCGTTTTTTAAAATATTATTTATTAATGTGTTGATTAGATAGGCAACAACCTTGGGACGAGCTTTGTTTCTAGTCTAATTTTGTAACTGGTTTTTGGGAACTAACTAGGCGTGCTCGTTCATGTCGTTATTCAACTTATAATATTAAATAATATTTACTCCAACCATGCATGTCTAGTTACAACACTTACCATTCTATTTATATTTATATTTATATCTCAATTGAATCCTTATGGTTGTTCAATTTAAATGTTTTTTATTTGAAAGTTTAATAATCACTTGTTTTGTCAAGAAAATAAAAATAATCACTCGCACCAATCCATCAAACTAAGTCACCGTGAAGTTTTAGTTTAAATTATTATTATCTTTTTTATTTGTATTATACTTATATATTTAAATTTTGTAAAGAAAAAAACTTTGTATCATCCATTTCACTGCGTAATATTATTCTCATTGTCGTTGTTGATCTCCTCTTTCCTCTTTGGTTAGACAATTGATTTTTTAGTCTTTGTCACGTAAGATAAACAAGAAACATATATTGTTTCTGACGCTAAAAGAATGATATTTGTGTTTAAACTCTATAGTATAACGTAAAGATTGATATTTTGTTAAGTTATAAAAAGTACAGTACAAAAATTCGAATAGTTGAGGGGTATCATGTGAAAAATAATACCAAAATTACTCTAAATAATATTATAAAATATTGTTTCATCGTGTTTTTTTTATTTGTTTAGTAAATAATCAACTATTATGACGTACCTGCTAGTGATATGAGTTACATTTTTAATTAATATATATTTATTTATTTTAATTAGTGAATATTAATTAATTTTTTCTAAATGTTTGAATATATAACGATTAATATATTTCAAGGTGGTACGTTGTTATTTATCCAAAATAATAATAAAAATAACAAGTTTGTGGAATTAAAGTGAAATATAACAAAAATAAAATGAAAATAAGACACGTGGCATTAACGTCTTTAAATTAATATTTGCAACAAGCTTAAAGACGTGCTGGTTATCGTATGATGAAGCTGTCTCTAAACTCAAGAATGTCTTTCCAATTTTATTATTAAAAAATCGATAAGAAAAAGAAAACAAATAATAAATAACATAAAATGACTTATCTAATACTAAACGAAGAGAAAGGGAGATCCGAGGATGAGTGTGAATAAGACAAGAAGACATTGAGAATTGAGTGTTTTCTGATCACTGAATTATCATATTATTACATATATAAATATGTATATATGTCGCTACTTGCACGAATTATAATCATTATATTTATCGAGTCTTTCAATCACTGAACATACCATTCGATCTCATTTTTATACAAATTTGCCAGGGTTTTTTCATAAGAAATTTCTTTAAAATATGGTAAATATTTATCCATCTTACTATAAATATTTAAAAATAAATTTTAAATTTAAAATCGGATAAAAATAATTTTATACTCAAAATACTTATAATATCGTATTTTATCATATAGTATCGTATTTATCGTATAACTATCATATTGTATCGTATAAATTGAATAATGATTTTTGAAATTTTTAAGTATAAGAATAATTTTGTCGGAATTTGAACTTAAAATCTATTTCATGTATTTTTAATAAAATGAACCTAATCTGAATATTTAACATATTTTGAAGTATAAAAAAAAAATTATCTTTTTAATTTAAATAATCAAATATTTATTTATATCGTATATAGAGAAAGAGACCGCGTGCGATCAGAAGCTTTTGCGCGTGATCCTAAAACACATCAAATTGTTGCTCATTTAACTTAGGTTTGTAATTAATGTGAATTGTTTACAAAAAATAAAATTAAAACAGGTATCTGACAACATTTCATTGTGTTCTATCATATTTATTCATGACTCTACGTGTCTAGCTCAAGGTTTGCATATCGATGTCTCAAGGATTGAATTACTAATCACCGTTTATTCATATCATAACTCAACCTAAATTTTATATATATTTTTCCGCAACTTTTATGTATATGGCATTTTAATTTAAGTAAATGTTTCTTTAACGGATAATAAATGATCATCTCAATTTGTTTACAAGAAAAATTACAATAATTAATAAAATAATCCGAACAAAACATATTTTGTAAAGCGAATATGAGATGTTGACCATTCATATTACTTAAGTTATTGTTGGAGAGTCAATTTTTTGAATTTTTTTATCATAAGTATTAAGGAGTGTTATTATGAGATGACTGTTTTAATTTTTTTTTTTGTTCTTTTTAGATGTTGAGAATATGGTCTATGAGCATACAAATTTTCTATGTTAACATAGTGACATGATTTTGTCATGACAATTAATTTTTCTAATGGAGTTACTTTTTCTCCCTTGTAGAGACAAATGTTATTTCATATTGTAAGATTATAAGAAATTCTTGCCCTTTCGAACACATCATCTTATAACATCAATTTTTCGTAATTGTCGTTACTCTTTGTATCCGAGTTATCTTTGTCGTTCGTCCATTGAGAGTTTTTCATTCGTTGTTCATAACCGTAGTAGATGAAATTCTCTTTCCTTGTCTCATATAGAAGCGAATGTTCTCTTCCGTGATAAGTTGCACATCGAAACTAAAAAAAGTTTTTATTGGCGTTTTTTTAGTACTTCACGGAAAACAAATCAATAATCAAATTCGGTGAGAGACCACCATGTACAATATCAAGGTTCAACTCAGAACAAGCTCCGAGTGATGAAAACTATTTTCTCACTCTTGTTCTTTTTATCGATATGACTATTCTTCTTTAGCTAGGATTACAACGAATTCAAAGGTATGTTCTCTCTTCTAAGATGTTACACAAGAGATATTATAAGCTTTGTACAATAAGCTATCTCAATATAATAACTAACTCTCGATGACGTGGACTAATAAAAAGACGAATTCATTTACAACGTTGCACTTGTGAAGAAAATATCAACAAATGATGATAATGTAGAAGAAAATATCGACAAATGAATTACACAAACTTTATTTAATATTCATTAATATATACTTATAATTACGATTTAACATTACCAATTACTCAACGTCTCGGTAAATAGTCGTGTTCATGTATTTACACTCGTAAATTGACGTAAATACCTCGAATTTTTCTATTTTAATGGAAGCGCAAACCAAGAATGTCACTTTATGATTGTGGTTATTTACTCAGTTTTACGAAACATTGATTATATAAGCAATCTCAAACGTTTTAATTGGCTAATTTTAATTTTGTTTAGGTGCGTGAAACTATAGAATGAGAGTCGAGCCAAGTGATAATGTCGGTAAGGACGGTGAGAATTGTGGGATCGGGTTCTCCTTCGAGAATGCAATGAAAGCCGTGTTCATAGAGTTTGATAGTCTTGTCGGAACTCGAGGCTTTCTCATACAAAAACTCGCTCACTTTGGGATCGGTCACTCTATCAGCCGCTCCGTGAAGAATCAACAATGGACCCGAAACCTGAAAAGGAAAAGAGTCTCACTTTTAATTTAGCAATATTGAAATGTAATGTAAATTCGAGTGATATGAAAATGAAAGTTAAGAAAAGAAAGTGCGAGAAAAATGGAGTGAAATTCATGCTTTAAGCATTCATTGGAGGCTTTAGAAGAGACATACTCGCTTTTAAAAGTCGATTCGAAGTGATATTTTAGAATCAACATGTTAGCTTCTAAACAATTTTTCCTTCAAATCTCGCTCGATATTCAAACAAACGAGACTTGTTTTCCCATCAATTTTAAAATTCCAAAATTGTCCTTGGTCGAGTGATGTGAAAGTGGAAATCAAGAAAGAGAAAAAGAAGTTGCAAGAAAATTGAGTGAAATTCATGCTTTACGAAGTCATTGTAGGCTTTAGAAGTACCAAAGTCGCTTCTAAAAGGCAATTCGAAGAAAAAAAATAGTCCGCTTTAGAAATGATATAGAAATGACATTTTAGAATCTAACATGTTGCTTCTATTGTTGCTTCAAATTACAAAATCGTCCTTGGTCGTGAATACGAAAGATAAAATAAAAAAAACTAACCTCGTCCAATCGTTTCTCAATATCGGTAGTGGCTTTAAGAAGCTCAACGGCCGTTCTCAAGCGGGTTTGGTCATTGTAAGATATCACGTTATACGAAGCCTGCAAAAAACAAAAACACAAAAACAAACATAAAGTTCCGTTCTTTTTGTTTTGTTCCGACAATCTATTTTCTCTATACACGGAAATCTCGAGTGAGCGAAAATAAAAAACACGAAAAAAAGACAAACCAATTCCCTTTTCCTTGGATCTCGAAAGGCCAAAGCACCGAGATCTTTCTGAGGGAAAAGCTTAGCCTTTGGCATCACATTTGACATGAGCGTCAACGCCTTCAAAATCGCCGCCGGTGGTTTCACATCCTCTGAAATCTTGCACAAACTCAAGCTCAGCCATTTTTTTCCTCTCACAAGCTCACAATGATCATTATTATACCAAACAAACTTTGGACATTTTAATACTCTTTGTATTGATCGGAATAGGAACAAAACGAAATACAATGAGACATCAGATTTTAGAACTTTCAAAGACTTGATTCCTTTCGATGCCTATACTCTAAAAATTCTTAATCCGAAGTCCTAACAGCATTTAAAATGACAATTCATCCAAGATAATAAAAAAAAATATTGCTCGCTACGTCGGAATTTATCTATAGACTAACTTCCACAGATATAACCTTACTAACAAACTAATGATTCAATCAGATTCGATTAACATGTGTTCAAGACACTGGCAAGTCCACATTTTTCCCAAGAGAATAGAAAAATGTAATCTTGATAACTATCTCGGAATCTATAGACAACATTCTCAGAAAGCCATAGGAAGTTATAACGAACTGGAAATTCGATTCAATCCAAGTCCAAAAGTCAGATCGGAAGTGAAAACGTGATAAGCAAATCCATTCCCGAAGAAAGAAAACCATTTAATAAAAAAGCTTACTTTACACATAGGAGCAACGAGAATAACTCCGTCCCAATCACTCGGCTCCTTCAGATGGACTTTTAGAGTCACAGCTCCGCCCATTGACTGCCCCAATATGAAACTTGGCAAACCCACCATTCTCGGACGAGCTAATCAAAATTCGAAGATTGAAAATAATAATCATAATCAACTAAAGGTGAAAGCTTTTCTCTTTTTTGAAACTCAACAAACCCACCATTCTCGGACGGGCTAATCAAAATCGAAAAATCACAATCAACTAAAGGTGAATGCTTTTTTCTTTTTTTGAAACTCGGCAAACCCACCATTCTCAGACGGGCTAACCACAACCAAAAATCATAATAATCATGATCAACTACAGGTAAAAGCTTTTTTCTTTTTTTGAAACTCGGCAAACCCACCATTCTCGGAGGGCTAACTAAACTCGAAAGTCATAATCATGGTCAACTAAAGGTGAACGATTTTTTTTCTTTTTTGAAACTCGGCAAAGCCACCGTTCTTGGACGAGCTAAAGAAAATCGAAAATCATAATCAACTAAAGGTGAAAGCTTTTCTCTTTTTTGAAACTCGGCAAACCCACCAGTCTCAGACGAGCTAACCAAAATCGAAAAATCGAAAATCATAACTATAGTCAACTAAAGGTGAAAGCTTTTTTCATTTCCGAATTTTGGGTAGATCAAACCTTTGATCCTTCTATAGATTTCGATGACATTGTCCGAAAGTTCATCAAAGCTCGGGATATAACCGTGTAAGCCTCCCGAGAGACCAAAACCCGGATGATCCAAAGCGTGGACTATATACCCCGCCGAAGCAATTCGCTTTGCTATACCTGAAACCCAGAAAAAAAAAAAAAAAAAGCTAAACTAAAATGACTTAACAAGGTATTAGAAATGAAGTTTGTGAAAAAAAAACAGACCTTCAAAGAAGAAAGTGCAAGTATCGCCATAGCCATGGCAGAAGAACAACGCGCCTTTGATCGGAACACCTTCCTCTGCAACCCAACTCTTGCAGAAGATTTCAATTCCCTTTGAATTTATCTCATACCACTTTTTTTAAAAAAATACAAAAAATTCTCAGTACAAAATTCCAAATGTTCAAGTTTTGTTTTCTTCTTCTTCAAGTACATTTCGAAAAGAACCAATCTTTAACTTACCTCCTCTGTTTCGATTCCAGTCGGAGCAAACTATCCATCGGTTTTCCGTACACATTCGCAGACAAAAATGAACAAGTAAAGAAAAATAAAATTAATTTACACACGAGAGAAAATGAGGGTAATGAGCGAAAAAAAGAACCGACCTTGAACAAGTAATGATCGAGACTTTGTTGAAGGTCGATGAAAGCTGATCGGAGTTTTCTCCGAGAAGGAGCGAAGTCGAGATTCTGTGACGCGAGCGAGTTCAGTTCGTCGTTTAGTCCTTCGATGGCTCGAGAGTTCTTGTTCTTCTTAGCCTTGGCTGTGATTCTGAGTTGATTAGGTGCGTTGGAAATGGGTTTTGTTTTGATCGGAGACGAAAGGAATCGGAAAGGCTTGGATTGAGAAAGCGCCATGATTTTTTGGACTCGAAATCAGAGTCAACGGTCAATGATTGAATGTGTATAAATGAATTAAATGAACAAAAAATCGCTTCAAATAACCAAATAAAACTGTATTGTTATTTGCCCAGTTTTTTTTTTTTTTAAGTAAATAATAATTTATCGTGACCCGACGAATAGTAATTGTTGTTAATGAGTTCTATTTTTAGTTAATATATACAAATTTATTTTGATTAATAACTATTAACAAATTTTTTCAAACAATTAATATGTTTCAAAGTGATATATTACTATTTAACGAACTAGTTTCTCATTTGTCGTTTTTTCTTTTACGACTTTCTTTGAATTCTCATTTGTCGTTTTTTCTTCCGTTGTCGTTTACGACTTTCTTTAATTTCTCATTTGTCGTTTTCCTTTTTCCGCTGTCGTCTACGACTTTCTTTAAATTCTCATTTGTCGTTTTTTATTCTGTTGTCACAGACTTGTTTGAATATCGGGCCAAGAATATAAGGCCCAATTTCGAATATTAGCGCCAAATAAAAAGAAAAGGAAAGAAAGTAATCAACTTTATCCTCACACAGGGAACATTAAATAAAAACAAAAAAAAGAGGAAAACCATATCCATGGCGACAACGATTCTATCTCTATCTCCGCTCTCTCTCCGATCTCCTTCTTCCTCGTTCACACGAAACACCTTGTTCCTCCGTCCCTCGCCTCGGCGAGTCCCCGCCGTGAAGCTCAGCCGCTTCGGAATCGTGGCCGCGGCGTCGCCGGCGAAGGCTCCGGTGACGGTGCCGGGATCGGAGAGCGTGAGGTACAGGCTGAACAATCTGGGACCGCAAAAAGGATCGAGAAAGAAAGGGAAGAGAAAAGGACGAGGAATCGCCGCGGGGCAAGGGAACAGCTGTGGGTTCGGAATGAGGGGTCAGAAGTCTCGCTCCGGTCCCGGAGTCCGGCGAGGATTCGAAGGAGGTCAAATGCCTCTTTATCGCCGCCTTCCCAAGCTCAGAGGAATCGCCGGAGGTAACTTTCTTCTGGTTTTTTTTTTCGCTCACCAGCTGTTTGTGAAAATGCCTCAGTGAGTTTTTATAAAGTTTAGATAAAATGACTACGAAAGACTCATTTTGCTTTGCTTTTTACCAAAATTAACTAACATTTGTATACATTGGTGGTAATTACTTGTGGTTTTTAACTAAGATTTTATTTGTAACCAAAATCGCCGGAGGTAAGTACTTCTGGTTTTCCGGTCACCAACTACTTGTGAAAATGCCTCAACGAGCTTTTATAAAGTTTGCTCATTTTTTTATAAAGAAACTGTTAATTGACATAGTGTCTTAACTTTTACTCTGAAACTATATTCAACTGGATAAGTGTATGGATAAAATGAGTACCAAAGACTCATTTTGCCTTGCTTTCTTTATTTAATTTTTTTTAGTCATTATATGGAAATATATGTGTTCTGTTAACCAAAAAATTTACTAAAATTTGCATACATTGGTGGTGAAATTTGCTGATGAATAATATCTACAATTAATTGAAAGAAAATAATATAACGATCTTTTTCACATATGAACTCTATTAATTTGACTAAAAGTAATCATTTTTTCGCATATAAACTATATTGATTTTGACTAAATTAAACCTAATTGTTGTGTTACAAGGAATGAGCGCCGGGTTGCCGAAATATGTGCCGGTGAACCTGAAAGACATTGAAACCGCCGGATTCGAAGAAGGAGACGAAGTTTCTTTGGAGACTTTGAAGAGCAAAGGATTGATTAACCCTTCCGGTCGTGAAAGAAGGCTTCCTTTGAAGGTAAAAAAAACAATCTTTTATGGTGTTTACGTTACTAAAGATTCTGGCTTTACCGTTCTAATTTACCTACTTTCTCGCTTTTTTGAGGTAATTCATATGCCTCCTAAAGAAAATAAGAAATCATAGACTCGTTTACGTAAAAATATGACAATTTTATGTGCAAAAAATGACGACTTAGATTACAACTTTACTCGAACACAATCTATATTTTTTTAATAGAAGAAAGCAATTTCGAAGGCATAAAAAGGAATCCATCAAACGATCCTCGATTTAGCTTTTTGATAAATAAAAAAAAATACCTTTGAAATTCAGTTTCAAAGAGAAGAGAGAAACTCTCGACCTTATTCGCGAGCTATAAATATATCGAGCGCCGATTTTTTTTCATAATTTGCGAATTAGTCCCTAGTTTTTTTCCTCGAGCTAGCTTTTTGATAACTAAAAATACCTTATATATTAAGTCTCAAAGAGAAGAGAGATACTCTCAACCTTGTTTTGCGAGCTATAAATATCGCGAGGGCCGATTTTTTATCGTAATTTGCGAATTAAGTCCCTCGTTTTTATTTAATTGTGGGTGTTGTTTGTAAAGATATTGGGGACGGGGGAGCTAAGCGTAAAAGTGAGCATAAAAGCACGGGCTTTTTCAAGTGCGGCGAGAGAGAAGCTCGAGTCTAGTGGTTGCTCTCTAGTTGTTCTTCCGGGTCGCAAAAAGTGGGTCAAACCTTCCGTTGCTAAAAATATCGCTCGAGCCGATGAATATTTTGCCAAGAAAAGAGCCGCCGCCGCCGCTGCCGCAGAATCAACTTCTTCTTGACCGATTCGCCGATTATTTTCCTTGTTTTATTTAAATTTATTTTTGTAATGTAATTGTATGGTTTGTCTTTTTTTTTTCCTATGTAATTTTGTATTTACTTATAAGAAAGACTTGGTAGATGATGTTATTATTAACTTTGGTCTTGCTATCCTCTAGATTGAGTCAATGATGAATTTTGAGGTTTAAAATATGGACACTAAAATTTGGTTTATTTAAATTTAGTAAAAAAAATCGATTAGTACAAGAAAAGTGACATAAATTATTTAGTTTTTGATCATTTATTTATTTATCGAAATGCAATAATTAGATTATAAAAAATTCGAGGGTATAATTATTTATCACGAAAGTTGTTATGAACAACTAAATAATCTGGCTATCTTTTAGATCAAGTCAATGTTCGGATCAACTATTCAATGATCAATTTTGAGTTTAAGAAAAATGGACACTAAACTTTCGGATACTTGAATTAAATTAATTAATTCTCGTAAGAAGATTTAAACAACTTTCATGATACAAAATTTTCAATTAATACAAGAGAATAATTAAAATGGATAGAATATTTTTCTATAATATATTCATTTAAATAAAATTCCAGGGTAAAAGTTGTTATGAATAGCTCAAATGGTGTCTCGAATTTGCATGGCCAATAAATTACGTCGTTGCTAATCAAGTTTAATTCATACACAAAAAAAAAAACTGTGTCTTGAAAAGTAGAGCAAAGATTGCAAGTGTTTGTGTGAGAATTGTGGAGGAGAGATTAATCTCGCTCTTACTCTCATGCAAGACATGGAAGAGCCTGACCCAGATCCACTGCCACGTCATCGCCAACGGCCTCGATCGCAACGCTTACGTGGCACCCCGTTTGGTCACTGCCGTCGCCGAGCTGAGAGGTTCCGATCACGCGCGCAAGGTGTTCGACAGAATTCCCGAACCAAACGTCTCGGCTTGGAACGCCATTCTGAGAGCTCGCTCCAAAGCCGAGCTCCACCGACACGTCATCGGCTCCTTCGCCGCCATGGCTCGCTCCGGCTCGGCTCGGAACTGCTTCACTTACCCTCTCGTCATCAAATCCTGCGCGAAGGTCGAGGCTCTCGCGGAAGGAAGAGAAGTGCATTGTTTTCTGATCAAGGACGGTTTCGGCGCGAATTCGTACGCGGCGACGAGCTTGATCGAGATGTACGAGGGTTTCGTCGGAGACGCGCGCAAGGTGTTCGACGAAATGCCGCACAGAAACGTGGTGGCTTGGACGGCGATGATCTCGGCTCACATTTTCTCCGGCGACATGGGATCGGCTCGGAGCCTGTTCGAGATCGCTCCGACCCGAGACGTGGTTCTGTGGAACAAGGTCGTCGCCGGATTCTCCGACTCCGGCGACGTCGCCGCCGCGAGGGAGCTCTTCGATGCCGCTCCGGCGAAGGACCTCATGGCGTGGAACACCATGCTCAACGGGTACGCGAAGAACGGGCTCGTCTCGGATCTCGAAAGCCTCTTCGAAGCGATCCCGATGAAGAAGAACGTCTTCTCGTGGAACGCCTTGATCGGCGGCTACTCGAAAAATGGACGATTTTCGGAAGTTTTATCGTCGTTCGAACGAATGCTCGTCGAAAAAGACGAAATTACCCCTAACGACGCGACGATCACGACCGTCCTCTCGGCTTGCGGACGCTTAGGAGCCCTAGATCTCGGGACGTGGTGCCACGCGTACTCCGACAACCTCGGATACAAATCCAATGTCTTTGTCCAAAACGCCCTCGTCGACATGTACGCGAAATGCGGCTCCATAGAGAGCGCGATCAAGGTCTTCGAGGGCATGATGGTAAAAGACGTGGTATCGTGGAATTCGATGCTATGCGGGCTCGCGGCTCACGGTAGGGCCCACGAGGCTTTAGGGCTTTTCCGCCAGATGGGGGAGAAGCCCAAGCCAGACGGGGTCACGTTTGTGGGAGTCTTGTCGGCGTGCGCACACCTAGGACTGGTCGAGAAAGGGGTTGCGCATTTCCGTTCCATGGGCCGCTCGCACGGGATCCAGGCCCAGATAGAGCACTACGGCTGTGTCGTGGACCTCTTGTCCCGGGCGGGTCATCTGGAGCGAGCCGTGGGGCTCATAGAGGCAATGCCAGTGAAACCAGACGCGGTGGTGTGGGCCGCGGTGTTGGGAGGGTGCAAGGTCCACAAGAACGTCGAGATTGCTGAGGTGGCGTTGAGGAGACTGGTGGAGATCGAGCCGAGGAATCCGGCGAATTACGTGATGCTCGCGAACGTGTATGGGGATCTCCGGCGGTGGAGAGACGCCGCGAGGCTCAAGGTGGCCATGAGGGACACCGGCTTCCGGAAAGTTCCGGCTTGCAGCTTGATCGAGGTGGACCGCCACCTGGCAGAGTTTTGCTCGATGGACGAGAGGCACCCTAAGACGGAGGAGATTTACGAGGCTCTCGAGGGGATCACAAGGGCGTTGAGGTCATTTGGGGACGCGTTTGAGGAAGAAAATCACTTCTTGTGATCTTTTGTGTTTTCGAAAAATTAGTTTTCTCGATTTCAAATGGAATAGCAATCTTATATATTCGTAAAGATTATGAATATACTACTAATATAAATATAATTATCTCTCGAACGGATTAGCAAACTATTAAAAACTAGAATCACATATATTTAAGGATTTCGTAAAGGGAAGACCAATATATATATAACAACGAATTAGGTTTTTCAATATCGACTTTCACAAACGACTCGACTCATACTCAAATCGAAGTATCATCTTAATGTATAATTATTTTTTCAAATAAGATCGGCCAAAATAAATGCAACTACATATATAGTCTGATATTTACTCAAAACGGTAAATATCGACTTTTATACGTAGTCGTGATAAGTGCACGATTTTTGTTTTTTTACAATAGTATCAAAATCTCAATACAAAAAGGCGTGACCATTATTTAGAATGACATACGACACATTCTTCGCCTTTTTTCTTCTTCAAGATATCTACATGTCGTAATTGAAACTCCAATTTAAGCCTCACCTCAATTTTGCGTTACATTTTACTCAAATTTAATGTTTTATACACTTGCTTTTATTTAAATTGCAAACCAATACAAATTGATATAATTTTTTTTTAGATTGGACTTTTTTTTTCTCAAGTTTAACTCCATGATTATCTCTTCGTAGGGTTGTTTAATTTTACACAATTATATATAAAAGTGTATAATTTTTATAAATTGTCAAATTACACCTAATGTTTGTGATGAAAATTTAAAAGCATGTTTTAAATTTACTCTCTTTATTACTCTTTAATATTAGTTTGTGGATGTTTGAAAATAAAATTAAATAAAAAAAAAAATCAGGGAAAAACCTAGACCTAATTCTTTGTTTCTCGTATACTTTCTCTTTCCCTCTCTTCTCTTCTCTTCTCTTCTCTCCGTTTTCCATAGTCGACCTTCTTCAGGACTCAGTAGTCAAGGTTTCTCTCTCTCTCTCTCTCTCTCTCTCTCTCTCTCTATCTCTATCTCTCTCTCGCTCTATATATATATGTATATATTTCTTGCCTATTCTCCAACTGGCTCGCTCTCACTCGACAGAACTTAGCGAGCTACCATTCTGAAGTTCTGAAGTTTATGATTTAGGGTTTCTGAATAAGGATTGAAGTTCTATTGCGAAATTGATATTTCACGACTAGTTAGTCAGTTCGTCAGCCATTACAACCATTTCGTGTTTGCTTCTGATATACTTTTTTCTTTTTTTTATCGTTTCGTCTTCTTGTCAATCAGCTTAAAATGACCACCGTGGAGGAAATCGATCACATGGAGATTCAGGAAAAGTTCCAGGTCGACCTTGGAAATCTCACGGCCTTCGATCCTCATCACAGATTCGATTCCGTTCCTTCGTCCAGGTTTGTTATTTGTATACTGCTTTTGATTGTGAAGAAGCAAAATCTACGTCTTATCATAGTTTTCTTTTTTGTCTACTGAAAGCATGTTTATCACCTGAACACAACTCTTAGGTTTAAAATTTTATTGTATTTTCTTCAGTTTTTGTATATAAAGTTTCACACATAATTTACTTGAACAGGTCGTAGTATTTTCAACGCTGGTTTTTAGGATTATCTCATAGCTACTTCGTCGGTGTTTCATTCATTTTGTTCGGAAGTGTAAATTAGTGATTTTATATGTTACTCATTTATTTTTGTTTTGAATTAGTAATACCTTTTAGTATAAGTATATGTTACTTAGAAGAGCATTAGTAGTAGAATTGTGAACCGAGTCGTATCGGATTTTGTGTTCCACGAGTATTTTATATCTACTTATTTGATCTTCTCTAGATAATTCTCAAGGATGTTTAGAGCACATAGAGAGCTTTTACAAACTCATATTCAGAGATCATAATCTCTTCTGTTAGAAGAAACCTTATCTTTATTCATATCAGATAAAAAATAGAATTGTGAACCGAGTCGTATCAGATTTTGTGTTCCGTGAGTATTTTGGATCACCTTACATGATCTTCTCTAGATAATTCTCGAGGATGTTTAGAGCTTTTACAAACTCATTTTCAGAGATTATAATCTCTTCTGTTAGAAGAAACCTTATTTGATTCGATTTTCATCGATCTTAGGGAGGAATTAGTGAACGAGTGTCTAAAGAAAGGGACTGAGTTGGTTCAGGCCATAGCCGATTCTCTTTTCAATTTGCCTTCCACTGAAGATATAGACGGTCCTCTTGTCAAGTTGCCTTTACCAACAACCAGATTGCCCCGTGAAAAGCCTGTAAGTTACTTTTTTTTTTACCTTTGGCTCTGTTAAGCTGCATCGGTTTATACTATGTTACAGAGCTCACTTTTTCTGCTCAATTTTACTATTCGATTGTACTAAACGTGGTTACTACTAGACCAGATTGTAAAGCTCGTGTAATAATGATACAAATTTATATTACAAGCTAATACTATTATACGAAAAACTGCTGCATCATGGTAATTATTTTAAGGGTTAATGTAATTACTAGCCACGTAAATTTTAAATGGCCGGCCCAAACTATTTACAGTCAAATATGTTCCCAAACTATTTACAACAAATTAACAAAACGTTGGCTAAAATCCAAATCCCTTATGTTTAAATTGCTAATTACCCAAGTTTTTACTATTTACAGCTTCCAAAGCCTGCACCTCCAACAAAGTGGGAAGTATTTGCTAAAGCCAAAGGTTAGTTATATTTTTGTTAACTTATAAAATATGCGGAAAACGGGCTATCTATTTGGTTTTAATTCGAGTGCTGTTATAGGTATCAAGAATCGGAGGAAGAGCAAAATTGCTTATGATGAGAAAACCGGTACTTGGAAACGGACTTATGGATATGATCACGCAAACGACGCAGATGATGTGCCTATCATTGATGCAAAAATGGCCGATGGTATTTATTTTCTCGCATTAATTTCTTTTTCCTCGGAAATAAATTGTTACCCTTTAAACTCTGCGATGAAATTTCAAATCTTCATGAGCCGTTCTTTCACATTTTTTGCAGAGCTAGGCGAGGATCCTTTTGCTAAGCGTCGCACTGACAAAAAGCAAAGGGTTCAAAAGCAAGAGAAAAACAGGATTCAGAACCTTAAACAAGCGTCTAAAGTCGGTGCTTTACCAAGGTTAATACTTTTTAACTTCTATCTTTTACTCTTTAAGGCTTGGAAACAAATTTTTGGGTGCGGATCGAGCTGTGTTCTAAGTTTGTCTAACACCGATTTTCTTAATTTTTATTGAGAAATTGCCCAAAATGCCACCTACTTTCATGTTTTTTCTCATTTCCCATAAAAATTAATTCTTCCCAGTTTGCTACTAAAAAATCGTTAAAAGACCATTTACCTTTTAAATTTACTTTTTTAACTCGGCCTCTCATCTTCTCCCTGAATAATTATTTTTTTTATTTAATCAGAACTAACTAAGAGTTGGGATAAAAATGTCTAAAAAATAATCCAAGAGAAAGTGGTCTTTTGTAGTGGCAAAATGGAAAAATAAATAAAATCTTTAGAGAAATGGGAAAAACTATTGTTCAAAGTGGAATTTTCTGGCAATTTCTTAACTTTTATTTTGGCCCCTCGAGATATCTCCAATTGTTTTATCATTTATAATTGGCTTCCTAGATTTTTAATTGATTTCAAACTAGTAAATAGTAGGAGAAAAGAAGTAGCTAATCGGAGGTTTGTGCAGTCATGTTCAACTGGCTGCAACAGCTTTGCCAATAACAGGAACCAAGGCTGAACCGAAGAAGCTTTCGAAAGAGGAACTCGGAAATGTTGCCGGAATGGCAGCAGTTTCTACGGCCAGTGGTGGAAAATTCGACAAAAAATTGGCCGGTGAAAAACCCGCCAAACACGAAGGAAAATTCCGCAAGGTTTTATATTTACTTATCTATCTTCTTTTTAGGGTGATTTAAGTAAATAGCCAATATCAATTAAAGAATTTGCTAAATACCCAAAATGTGCAGTAATCAGGTGTCAAAATATTTTTTTTGTCTAAATTTTTTAATTTTGGCGTCAATTTTTTTTTTCTACAGCTTAACTTTTAGCTAATTAGCTGAAAGTTTGAAACTTTGACTCTTTTGCTGATCACTTAGTTTCGAATGGCTACTTTGTATGATTTTTTTTCTTTCTAATTCTTAATGATCTCATTCCTAATTTTGGACTATATTGGTTTTCAGTTCTTACCGGTGGTTGGGAAGAAAGGTGCAGTTTCAGAAGAGAGAGAACAAACTGATAAAGTTCTAAACAAGCTCATTTCCAAGGGTTCCCATGAGATTCTGAACGTTAACAAGGTTTGAATAACATTTTATCATCATTAAGACTTTGTGCTTTGTTATTTTATCATGGGTAATTCTAGTATATACCTGTCTAAACTATGACCAATTTGAAATTACCCAACAATTTAGTAAATAAGTCGTAAATAATCAGAGGAATTGAGACAAAAAAGCCCAAAAATTGTTGAAAATTAAGCGAAGTTTTAGGGGTAAATTGGACCAAAAATTTAACTGCAGTGGCTATTTACAATCCGTTTATAACGTTGGGTGTATCCAAATTGTCAACGTTTGAAGTGGCGCCAGTTTTTTTGTTTTATGATTTATTTATCTTTTCAATCTTTTGTTTGGTAATTCAGGCAGTGTCAATGTACAATGTGAAGAAAGAGAAGAAATCAAGAAGTAATTCAGACAAGTCATCATCGTCAAGCTCGAGCAAGCTGAAACCGAAGAAAGGTATTCAGAAGAAATCTCCGGGCAAAGGCCCTTCGACGAGGAAGCCCATGAACAAAAGCGGTCCTTCGAAGAAATTCAAGTCTAAATGAAATTGAATTATGATTTAAGGAAGGAAAAAAATAGATATAGGTTCTAAAAAGCTTATGCAATTTTGGTATGCAGTGTCACAATTTCGTTTTCTTATTATTAGTACCGAGGAATGATGTATGGCTGGTCTATTTCCAAATGTAACACTCTACTAGATGTGCTTAACCATTTGTTTTTTACTTATGCTTATTTTTAATTAGTGAGAATTGTCATTTTAGCTGTGCCGAAACGGAAGTAAAATGTAAAATGTGAAAAACTGGTAAATGTAATTCATCCTATAGATGCTTAATATGTGTATATGCATGTAAAATAAAAGTGACTATTATTTAGGTCCAATTTTAAGAATTTAATGGGTGATAACTAGGCTGATTTAAATAACAAAAGATTAGGTAGTTAGTTAACTTAAACATAATATATTAAATTTTAGTCGACGTTTTGTTAATTTGTTGTAATTAACCATCGGGTTTATGTGGCGTACTTATTTTTATTTTTATTTAATTGGTTTGTTCTTTCTCGTTTTTTGAAATGGCCGAAAATATATATTTAGACTATTGATCTAAAAAAGTTAGTAAATGATTTGAACTGACTTGTTCACCAAAAATTTCACAGCAATATCCAAAAACCATCTGATTTACATAATTAGTAATTACATTGACCCTTTAAATAAAAACAAAGTAGAATGTTGTTGTCACGTCGTCATCAAATTTTGCTTTCTAACTACTTGTTATCATAAGTAAGGTTGGACTATTACTAATGGTTTTTCTGCTTTTGACTAATACAAATAAATTGGATCTTAAATTCTTAATTAGTGTTGCTTGCTTAGTGACGCAACGCCTTGAAAAACCAATAAGTAATATAGTTAACCGGCGTGACAAATTTATGAGAGAGAAGAAAAAAAAAGCGTGCAGTTTGTTTAATTATTATGTCTAAAAAGTGAAGTGCAAAATGTTTAAAATCGAAATAAATAAATAAATAAAAAGTTGTGAGTCTTTACTCAAGCCGACCTATAATTTGACATTGTAGACAAAGCATGTGAGATTACATGTTAAATGTTGTACCAACCATTTTTTTCTTTTACACATTTGACAATCAAGCGCCTTGCTTAAGATCAATGAAATTCAAAAAATAATTCATTTTTCAGTTACTTTCTTTTTATAATTTTTATTATTAAATTATATATATTTTTTACTATTTTGAACTTGAAAATGGATACATGATAATAATATAGCTATCAAATATTAATTACACATCCTAACCATAACATACAATATTGAGTTTAATACATTACGTGGCAACTTGTACACAGCGTATCATATGTACTAATAGATTGAGTTAAGACAAATTAATATTACATGGCCATGAGTCTCTAAGAATTTAGTGAAATTCTTAATTGTTCGGTTTAATTTCTTCTAATATTTTGAAATTAATGGACGCATGATAAAAGTTGAGGGGGAACGACGATAGTATTCAATTTATATCAAAATCAAAATTAAATTATAAAATATGTGTATTTCAATTTTAAATCAACTTCTTAAATGAATTAATTAATTTATATAACAAATACTAAGCAAATTTCATAAATATCATCGCTAAATTAAGTAACATCGAATACATATTAGTGAATCAAAGGCTACAAAAACAGTTGGCTCTCTTATTTCTCGTAGTGACCAAATAAATATGTTTTCGTTAAAAAATACCATATTAAGGCGTCGCATTTTTCGTCCTCGTAATTGATAATTTTCATGTAACTAAACTATATTAAGTATTTATGGATTGTAAAATTTGTTTCTCATGCACGTTTAATATATGTAATTATGCAATTTAATTTATTTCCTTCGTTACCAAGTGGACCTATGGGGTGTAATATAGTGGTGTCACTAAAGATACCCTAAAATTAAGAGATTTTGAATAATAGTGACTCCAAAAATAATTTCCACCAAGAGTTAAGATAAATAAAAATGAAATGCATTTTGACTCTATATAAATCTAAGGTTATGAAGCTGAGATTAATATCGAATCACATGACAAGGATAATAAAAAGCACACGGATATGTGACAACTATATCAAGTGCTATATATTCGGATAAACAAAAAAAAACGAAAATTATAAAGTACGGTTTTTTTTTATTTGTGTATTTATTTATTTGGAAATTATTTATTACAAATTCATCCAGCAAAATCGAAAAATTAAAATCTAAAATAATAGTAATAATAATCCGAATGACACGCTCTGTCGACAAAAATAAAACTACTGATATTACCTTAACGAGACAATAAAGGATGATAAATAGTTAAATAAAAAAATAAAAATTTGGGAACTAAACATTATAAATGAAAATATTAAAACAAAGACAGACCACCAAAATGGCGTCTGATTAAATGTATAGATGCCCATTACTTTACAGTAAGATGCATATTGATGATGATAATATATACATCTATTTAAATATAAATATATTATTTAATTTTGACGTGGACAAAGCTATAACCAGATGTGTCGTTTTCAATCCCAAGTTGGGGAAATACGAGCTTTTACATCTCATAAGGTTGCAAATCGTCGACACAAACCCACTCTAGATTTGCTTTGCTTTCTTTTGTTTGTCGTTTTTATTCCTCAACTTGCCTTCACGTGATATATATATAAAAAGAGAACCTTGGTTTTAGTTTTGTCATAATTATTGTTTACATGAACCATGTGCCCATGAATAATATTTTAGAGACCGCAATTATACCCAAAAAAATGTAAGATTTTTCGGTGAAAAAAACATTTAGTCATTTGATATTATTAACAAAATAGATTAACATGTTTTTCGAAGTAAAATAAACTATTTTGGTTTATTTTGACTATTAGCTTGATAGTATATATCTATTCGAAAAAATCGGCTTGAATATCTATTTTAAAAAGACATTTATTTTCAAAATAGATTAAAAAGAAATGAACAAAATGAAAAACGATTGATTTGAGTAAACATCTGTCGTGGCCAAATCTTTTAATGACGTTTTTTTCTCGGTTCATTGATAAGTTTAAGCTTCTGATGGATGAGGTCACCGACGCTTTTGTGGATCACGACTTGCATTCACTAAAGTGAATGTTATAAGCAACATTGACCTTACCAAACATGACTGAGTGAAGCAGCTTTTGTTATTTCCGCAATCTCTCGCTATCAGCGAGTCTCGTTGGTATGCGAAGTGTGAAAGGTAAGACGAGTAAAACATCGTCGACTCTATAATACAAGTAGGATATGATACGACAATAAAGTAGGGGCCGAGATAAACATATAAACATAGGCTAAAGTCCATATATAATCTTTTTATAAATATGTTTTGCGTTTTTTTGTAAATAAAAAGTTTGCTTTAATATTTACAAATTGACCCCACTAGATTTGTTTGTCGACATTATTCCACATTTTGGTTTTGGCCTTGGGTATGCTTTGTGTGATGGGTATAGTGAGCTTTGATTTTCCATGTATTGTAAACACTCCAATGAAAATAATCTTCCTTGTTTCAATGTCAATTATATAATCGAATTACATCATTTGGAAACACTTAAACGACCTAATTTTTTTTTTATAAAAATGTGAGGAGAAAGTCATGAAACTTCATTTCTTGATATTGGTTATAATAGAAAAATCAATGTTCAAGTATTTAACTTGGGTTAAATAATTACCCTCACGTGAGATTCCACCATTTAAGTTATTAACATTAATCTTAAATAATCGAATATACTCGATTGAACAGTGAAATTAGATACATAGTGTACAACTCACAAATGGTTAATTTGTATTATTATAAAAAAATGAAAATAGTAAAACATCTCAAATTGATCACACATCCATTGCGGTTTATCAACTTAAAAGCAAGTGACAAAAGCGTTTGAATGATAAATTATTAAATAAAATAAAAAAAAATTAAGTTGACCTTTCCTTCACTCGTATCGTTTTCTCATGTCTCCCCTTCCAAGTCCCTCTCTTTCATTTTTAATATATTAAATAATAAAATCATTAAAGGAATTATTTATTTAAAGTTTTTTTATATTAAAAATAAATAAATTATCTTTCATCCTTTTTGCCTGTTATTCTATAAATTCGGAGCGACCCATCGTGACAACCCTTCTCTCTTTGTCTCACGCATTTGCCTTCTTCTCTGAAAAAATTTATATTAAATATATTTCTATTCTCATTTCATTTCTTTTCGCTTTTCATTTCCTTCTTCTTTCAAATTTTCTGAAGCCAAAGCGGTACAGCTGAGATTAAGGTAAACAAGCTCTTCTTCTTCTTATTCTTCTTTATCACATCTTAGCTTTTTTTTTTTCAGATCTGTGAAGAAAATATACATATTTTTTTTATTTGTTTATCTGTTTCTCTAAAATAGTAACTTATTTTTTTACATATATATATATTTCGGATCGAATTTCTCCGGCGAAGAGTTTTTGTTTTTTTCATGTTTTGTTGTGGATTTGACCAGATCTTTAGGTTTCGTAGAGTTTTACTGAAGAAAATTTAAATTTAATCTCGAAGCGAAATTGATTTTTTTTTTTTTAAATTTCTGTATGAAGATGAATCAGTGTGGAATTCAACGACAGAACGCTTTCTCGGTTTGCGAAGAGATGAGATCAGCTTCTTCTTCTTCTTCATCTCCTTCTCTGGAGCGAAGAGAGCATGTCGTTTGTCCAAAGCCTCGTCGGTTAGGGCTTCTTAGCGGCGCTGTTCATGAAAGCCCTGTCAGATCTTTCCGATGGCATCTCAAGTAATTTTCATCTCCTCATAATAATAATAATAAATAATTATTGTTTTTCAAAAAAATATTTATTTAAAGGTATTTGTTCTTTTTTTCTTTTTTATAATAATCTCCAGCTATCAATCTGAGCTATGTGATCCAAGAGCAGGAACTGATATTTTGGATGCGATCCTCACTAAGGTAAAAAATCTTTCGCCTTTGAAATTATCTATTTCTTTTTTTCTTCAATAATGGATTTTTTTTATATCTCTGATGATTGAGTTTCATTTTTTTTTTTTTATGATTTTGCTTCCTTGATCCAATCATGGAATAATTTATCTCGTTTTTAACACATAGATCTGATCTCTGATTCTCGTTTTTAAATGCGTGGTTAGTCCAATCTTAAATCACGTCTCATTTATTTCTGAAGATTAGTTCTTTCTAATACTAATTCCTATGATTCTCGTTCTTCGCGTGGTTTAAGTCCGATCTCAGATGAGTTTGCCTCTTGTCTTTAAATCATAGATCTGATCTTTCTGAAGATGATTCTGATCTTTTCTAATATAAATTCCTGTGGTTCCTGTTTTTATTCGATCTCAGATAATTACGCCTCATTTATGAAAAACATAAAACCGGAGCTATCTAATAACGAATTCCATGATTCTTGTTTGATCGTGTGCTTGGTTAATCTGATCTCTAACGATTTAGCTTCGTTTTCAAAACATAGGTCTGAATCTCTCTAGGAAATGTTTTTGATCTATTCGAATATAATTTCTTATATTTTTTCGCGTCACGTCTCATTATCATTTTAAAGATCAGGTCTTTACAATTCACGACGATTTTGTTTTTATCTTTTCCAATACGAATTCCTACGATTCTCGTTTCTAAGCGCTTATGGTTATAGCTTTGTTCTTTTACAATTGTGTATTTATTTACTGAGGATCTAAATCTCTGGTTGTGAAATCTCATTATCATTTTAAAGATCAGGTCTTTCCGATTTTTTCATCTTTCCAACACGAAATCCTACGATTCTCGGTTCCGAGCGCTTATGGTTTAGCATTGTTCTTTTAGAATTGTGTATTTATTAATTATTCTGTTATTTCTTGGTTGTGAAATCTCATTATCATTTCAAAGATCAGGTGTTTCCGATTTGTTTTTCATCTTTCGAACACGAAATCCTTCGATTCTCGGTTCCAAACGCTTATGGTTATAGCTTTTTATCTTCAACAATTGTGTATTTATTTACGGGTATGGTTGTGAAAATCTCAGGGAAGTTCAGAGTCGTGTAATTACAAGAAGCAAGTAGCGTCGTCGCCCCCGTTTTTCAGTGGGTCGCCGCCGAGCAGAGTAGCGAATCCGGTGATCCGAGACGCCCGATTCGGGCAAGAAGACAAGCCCGGCCCATTAGGCCCAATAGGCCCAATGGGCCTGCCTTCTTCGCCCTCCTCCGCTAGAAAAGGAGGAGGCTGCGTCAGGGGCAATTTTGGAAATAAACCGGCCGTCCGAGTCGAGGGCTTCGATTGCCTCGACCGCGACAGCCGAAACTGTAGCATCCCCGCCCTCGCTTAGGACCCGAAAACCAAACCAAAGCTGTATAGAGAGAGAGAGAGAGTATATCTATATCTATATATATATATATATATATGTATGTATTTACTAAAAGAGAGAGAGAGAGAGATGAGTTTTGAGAAGAGTCCTTTTGTGTATTGTATATATGTTTAAAAGGGGTTTTTACTTGAGTTAAGACTCTAGTGAGAGAGGTAATGATGTAAATAAAGGTGTTGATTATAAATAACGAGGGAACATTTATATTTTTTAAGTTTTTGAGTTTTTTGATTGAGTCTTTTCTTTTTTTTAGGTAGAGATTTGGTTAAGAAAGAAAAGGGTATGTGAATGGGTTTTCTGAAAGAGTCTTTCTTTATTTCATACACAACCCATCTTTTTGTAAAGTGTCGGTGTGTAATATATTTTTTTTATTTTTATTTGGGTTCATTTGAATGCTTAAAGAAAAGGTTTCAGTGAGCGGCTTTTGTGAAAGAAATATGTATAAATTAAAGTTGCTGTAATAATAATATCATGCATTGCAAGTTATTTATTATATTAGAGTTTTAATTGTCTTCTATTATATTTGAATATTGTTATGTGTAAGTGTGTAACTAACCGTTTACCAAACGTATTGATTGGCTTGGGTTTTTTGACCTGTGTTCATCACGAAACTATCCGACGGCTGTTATTAGTTGGAATATATTTCTTTTTATAATACAAGCTTTTTAGAAAGAAAGGTCAATAATAAATAAAGAATCTATCTTGAGCGTGATCTCTGATTTTCTCTTTGTTCGTTTTGGTAAGCAATTGGGCATATCTTTCTTTTCTTTTTCTGTTTGTCTGCTTCTGTCAGTTTTTGTGTTGGATCAGAATTGTGTTTCCGAGAGAAAAGGACTCACTAAATAATCAATTGATATATACATATAGGGTCGTTGTACTTGTAGTTACTAATTATATCAAATTAGCTTAAATTTTGTATGCGTAATAAATAAATAAGTTAATTTATTTGAGAGATTATTTGAAATTATTCAAATCGAGAACAATAATATTTAGATTAATTTAGCTTAAATAATTTTTAAAACTATTCAAATAGAAAATAATAATATTTGGATTAATTAACTTAAATAATTTTTAAAATTATTCCTATCGAAAATAATAATTCAGTAATTATATACAAAGGTAATTTTTTTTTTTTTGAAGGATATACAAAGGTAATTTAGTTGATTGCTTTCTCACTCAATTATATATATATATATTATTTAGAGAGAGAGAGTTATGGCGGTTCATGGGTTGGCTTTTGGCAGGCATTTAGGAACAATCTAGTACCCACTAGACAATCTCACAGTTCGGTGGTCCAATCAATGGTTCTATATATAAATAAATTAATAAAAGTAAGAACTTGCGTAAATATCTTTGATTAAACTCGATTAAAATAAAAACCATCTAGACTACAAAAATCGTAACGGATTTTGCTGACTATAACAGACGTGACAGCATGTATAAACCGACCACAAAGACTCGTTATGTCAGTCTGATAATTGTCGAATAATATATGTACTCATTTACACATCATTTTTCGTAATTTTTCAATATAAGATTTTGTAAATTAAAGCTTAATACCTTGGGAAACCGGATACGATAAGATAAGATAGCTTTTTATTCAGATTTTACAACGCATTTCACGAAGAATGTCACAAAATAATAATGATTTTTTTCCTAATTGATTCACGCTTAAAAATAAATTTGTGTCATGTAATAATTTTATATTAGTATTTCAACAAATAATTTAGGCACTTGTAATATTTTGGTGTTATAGATGCATTTTACGTTGTTTTCCATATCATAAAAAATATATTTTTTATTTTTTATATTAACAATTTGATATTTTGCATGAAATATAGTGTAACCGTTAAAACATTAAAATATAAGTTGTATTCCATTTCATAAAAAATATAATAAAAAAAAATATTTTTATATTTTTTATATTAACAATTTGACATTTTGCATGAAATATACTGTAATGGTGGAAATACTAAAATATTATCAAAATGTGTGGTGTGTTTATTATTTTATTAATTTTTTAATCAAAAGTTGAAGTTAACACTGGTGTCATGCTATGACAGCAATGCCATAATTATTACTTTAAAAATAATAAAATATCAAATAAAAAATGATATTTCATTGCCATATCAACAACAAAACAATTTAAGATGATAGCATTGGAGATGTTCTAAAATTATTATAAGTCTTTCATCGAACGGGTCATCATTAATGATTAGGTTCAACATTTAAAAGACGACAAAGTCGAAAATCTTCAACTTTTACAGTCAAAGTTCGTCGAAAAAAGCAAATTATACACGAAATCGAAAATTTACGCAGTTAATCTCGTCAAAAGAACCGGATCATAGACGAAGTCGAGATCTCAATCTCAACAGCAACATGTGACATAACGACTTCCTTGACAATTTCGGAAACACGCGTTCAAAGTTTTTAACTCAACAAAACATTATAAATAGAATAGTTTAATTAGTTGAGGACACGCATTCAGTTCAATTCTACTATTTTATTTCGATTACTATCATCTAGCTATCTTCATTTGTATATTTGTCAGCTCGCTTATTGAGTTCGATCATAAATAAAAGTTTAAATTCAAAACCTTTTTATTTATATTTAATTTATACGATATTATTTTCTACGACATTTGACCAAAATCCATATATATATAATTCAAATCGTACAAATCATCAAATATTTATTCGTGATTAAATATTTATTCGTGATGATTGAAAACGAAATCTGACATCAAACAACTGTTCATTTAATTAATTTCAAATAAGTACTAACCTTATTTTGTTCATCTTTCGACCAAAGTTGAGATAATAAAGAAAGCAGTGATAAATTTATTATATACTTATCCGTAATAAAATAGATAACTTATATAACATATTGTATTATAAGTTTAAGTTGGCTCTTGGTTTCTCGAGAGCGTGCTTTAATACGAGCCTAGACAAAGTAGATTGCACGTGAATATGTACACAGATACAAAATTAAATAATATATTCAAATTCAAATTCCGATATATTAATTAAATATTAATATCAATATAGTATTCGTGAATATAAATAACGACTATAGTCTCTAAAACGTTCATCAACAAATGAAGAGGCAACGAAGTGTTGAGCTCGATCAAGATTCAGCTCCGGCGACGAAAAAGAACGTCCAAATCAGTGAAGTATCGCTTCCACCGTCGGATGTTGAAAGAAATCCGACGGTTGAGATTGATGGTGGATTTCAGTGGGAAGACGACAGTTTTTTCTGGCGGTGGATCGGTGTCGTTGTTGACGAAGAGATGATTTGGTCGCCGTTTTGTGACATGGAGTTTGTGAGCGATGTCGTTTTTGTTGATGATGATATTTGGGGAATTAGAGGACTCAATTATAATAATTAGATTAGATTACAAAGAGAGAGGAGTGATAATTATTATATTATTTTCTCCTTGTTGTTTCATTTTTACTTCTTATTATATTTTCAATAGAATTTATGTTATATACTTGTCTCTCTCTTTACACACAAAACATAGAAGCGATTTTTGTTTATGTATTTTTATCTAATTATATCTCTCGAACGTTATACGAAATGCAAATCATATACACATTATGAGGTTAATTTCTATTCCATCTCACGCACAAAAAAACAAAAGTACAACCTTACACATCAATTTTATTTCTTCTTTTATTTATGGATTTCTCAATTTGACAACTTGAAGAAAACTTGTAAATTTATGTAATATTACTGCCTCTTGAATTGAGGCCATGCCAATTGTAGATAAGTGAGTTATTATCTTGCTATAACAGTCATATAAAGTTAGTCATATACTTTGCACAAAGAAAAAACGCATACCATACACTTCAATGTCATTTCTATATCTATTTGACAACTTGAGAACACTTGTAATTTTGTGACATGTTTCTACTTTTTGAATTAATGAGATCATGAAAATGGACATGTTATTTTGGAAATGTTGTGGGAACCACATTTTTTTTAAAAATGTATCATTCCCACCAAGTAGAACTCACAATTGACTCTATAAGTGCTTTTGACCGATAATTCATCATCGGAGAAATTCCAACATAACTCGTCATTGGCGTTGAAGAAAATTCCGACGAATCTTCAGAACTTAACGAAAGTCATCTTTCATGAGCAAAGTTTGGAAGCAATTCTTGTCCCGATCAACCAAATAAAGACAATTGAATCAACAATCTCGTCAAAACGAAGGTCGTTCTTCAATTTTTTTTCGAAAATTTGAAGCAATTAAGCACATAACTAGTAATGACTTGAATTAACGCCTTTATAATAACATATTTCTTTGCAAATGAAAAGAACGAGTCTTTCGATCCTCGAATTTCGTTCCCCGTCTTTCCTCGGTGTAGGCTTAAAATTTCCGCTTTTTGTCCAAATATTGATTGTGTTATTTTATCTCTCTCATCTTTTGTTTGAAAATTTACCACTGATTTGTCAAAAATCTATTTCTCTTAAAATATTTAGATAATATTTTGCATGCATTATATATCCATTTATTTTCCCGAAAAATACTAACTGATAGAAATTACCGGATACAGTTAGTATGTATCACTTTGATCTCTTGTTGTTGGATATATATATATATATATATATATATATATGAGAAATATTTCAGTTTTTTGTAATTGTATATGGGTCAAGCTTATCCTCGGAATGTAAAATCTATGGCTCTTCTGAGATATCTTATCATGAAATGGATGACCATGCTATAAGAACCACAAGCGTAAACATCAATATTAAATTGTGAAAAAAGTAAATGTGGGGTTTCTGTTTGTTTTCCTGGATATCAGACTTTCATATATGATTATAATAGAAAACATAATAATTTTGTATTAATGTAACAATGAATAAATAATGAACCAAGCCAAGTATATGCTGAATATCATTTCTTCTTAGGCTTAATGTAATTACTAGTAGCATCAGTTATATGATTTTTGGATATAGTCGATGTTTAGTAAATTGTTGGTTTATGATCGAGTCAAAATCATTTATATTTTTTTTTTTATATATTTAGTCTAAATATGTTTTATGCTCATTTAAAAAATGAAAAAAAGACATTAATAAAACAAACTAATAAAATATTGAGTAAATAATTTACCACGTAAGCAAGCTAAATCTTTACAACAAATTAATAAAAGATTGACTTAATACAAATCCTTTATATTTAGCTTGGATAATTATCCAATTTTTGTTGAATCATTAGGTTCATCATCGAAAACAAATTAAAGCATCACATAAAAGAAAAAGTAAAAACGAAGAAGAAAAGGCAAATAAAAAGGAAAAATAATTGGTTTTATTATAAGGGTACATAACATCCATTCTCATTACCTCTTCAATATTATCACATTGAGAATCGCAAAGATGAACATGAATGGAAGACATGAAAAATAACAAAAGAAAAACAAAGAGTAGTAGTGGTACACTTGTTCAAATTACAAAGGCTTCAAAAACCAATGACAACTTAAAATTCGACGAAAAAAAAGAAAAAAAGAAAAAAAATAAACTCAAGAGATCATCGAGATCATCTCGAATTTATGATCCAACTTTCACGGAGAGGCTCTGATTTACTCTTTGCCGCTGTTCGGGGGCTTGTAGGCGATGAAACTGATGCACTGGACTTGACGGTTGTTGTCGAATCCGATGACACGGATGTGGGCGTCCGGGTACTCCTTCTTGCACTCCTCGACCTCAGCGAGCACCTGTGTCCCGTCTGTGCACCCGTACATGGGAAGCTTCCACATTGTCCAGTACCTTCCGTCATAGTATCCGGGGGAGGCGTGGTTCTCACGGTACACCCATGCGGTCTACAAAACATTTCGCGTCACGTTTTATAATCTTATCATCTGATCTAGTCTAATATGATCCGATTTAGTCAATGTTCGATTATACTCGAAATTTAGTGGGGCTAAAATGAAATTGGTTATAATATATAAAATATTAACTAATTTCGAGTCGAAAAATGTCGACATTGGTTATAATCTAGTCCAATATAATAGTTTTGATTTCGTCACGTTTGATTGAATTCTAAATTTGGCGAGGCTAAAAATAAATTTTCGAAGTAAAAACGAAATTGAGTAGTAATATATGAAAAACGTTGGAATTTCGATAACTTTTTTTTTAAAAAAAAACTAGCAAAAAGTCGTAAATTAGCGTAATTAATTAAGGAAAATTACATACCCCGACTTCGAACTCGAGGCAAGGAATCCATCCGTTCTTGAGGAGGTAAGAGACCTCGGAGAGCAATTGGGTCGGGGTGAGGTCGGGAAGGTAAGAGAGGGTCTCGAACTTCTTCAAGCCTCTTGGTGGCCACACCTGTCGCACACATTTATTTCCGTCGCAATTTTTTTAAATTTAAAATTTAATCATAAAATTTAAAATTTAAAATATATAAATTTAACGTTACCTTCATGCATTGGACCTTGCCTCCGTTGCTAGCCAAGGTGGTGATGTCGTTGGTCTTCTGGTTGATGGGGAATCCGGCGGTGGATTTCAGGCCGGAGAACGGAGCCACCATGGTGGTCGGCGCCGGAGCAGCACGTTTCATGCTTGTCACCGCCGCGGTTGAAGACACAATTGAGGCCATTTCGGTAATTGCACAAAAAGCTCTCTCTTTCTCTTTGTACTTACTTCTTCAAATGCTTTGCAGTTGGATGAAGATGGATGTTCTTTTCGACTCTCTATTTATAACCGAATTTTAATCACTCTTCAGAGCCTTAGCCTTTCGCTGATCCAACGGTCTCGCATTGCTTCATCGCCTCATCGGTCCTGATCTATTGACCGTTGGATCTTTCTCTACGGTACTATGTTTCAGTGTTTTGTGGCCACATATCTGTATGGAGTAGAAAAGCCTTATCGTATTTTATCTTTGCTTTGGTAATGCCACGTGTCCCCTTCTCCCATTATCTTATCTCCGAGAGTGGGAAAATTGAGGACTTGAATTTTTTTTTTTGATAAGTTGATATTCGAACTTATTATTATTATTATTAGCCCATGATATGTACGTGTAGCGTGAGGCTAATTTTTTTTTTTATTTTTTTTTTAATCAAAATTTCCTAGTCATTGCTTGATGAAGAAAACGAAATTTAAATTTAATTGGTCTAAAATTGTATTTGATTGATTAGTTTTGATAATGCAATCGAAGTTTCTTATTGATGTTTTTTGTTAATAATACCTTATCGTATGACAGATTGACTGGTCGTAATTTCATGTTTTTGGACATATAAATTTTTGTGATTAGGGTTTAATAATAAAGAAACGACGTGCACTAATGAAAAAAAAAAACTTGAATATGACAGGAAAATAATTCTAATGACTACTATATATGTACCACACATGAAAAAAATCTTAATAATATGATTATAATATACGATGGTATTAAAGTAAAAATGTGTCATTTATATACTAGTATAAAACATATATATGATTATATCGTTTTATGTAATGCTAACCATGATTAAACTATCACTAATTAAACTCATATATGATATAGTTCATACACTCTTTTCAAGTTCCAATATATTTTTTTTATTGATGAGTTAGGATATAATGTGACGATGAACTAGTTGCTCATCTTCACTCATTCATTATCTAAAAGATTATGAGGCTTGAATTCTTGCTTGCAAAGCTAACCTTATCAACTTTTTTTTTTTTATGCATAAATAAATGATCACAAGAAACTTACCGTCTAATCATGATTGGGTTGGAAAAATTTAGGCCAATGTCACAAAAAAGCCAATAGATAATAAGTCTACAAGGAAAAATGTATGTCATTATTGTTGGAAAAAATTAATTACACTTTTTCTAATTCTCCCTAATCATAGCCTTTTAATAAATATTATTGTATGTATCAAACTTCATAACTTACATAGATATATAGAATTTTTACTATTGGCTTTTTTATTGAACAAAATTTAATTACCTTTTTCTAATTCTCCCTAATCATAGCGTTTTAATACAAATTATAATGTGTATTAAACTTCAAAACTATATATACATATATATATATATATATAAATTTTCAGTAGTATTTTAGTGATTATTAGGTTTTAAACTACAAAACTTGTCTCCATTTCGACACATACAGTGATTTTTTTAAAAAAAAAACTTTTAGCATATTTTTTAATTGGAGGTTCAGGTAAATATTCAAATGTAAATATGTGATTCTCATTTATTGCGATTTGAGGTGCTAGTGATATATTCAGAAATTTATCTCCATCCCCCACTAGTTCATGACATGTATGGTGTATCATAATTTGAATTTTGTTTTGGAGGATCATTACAACGAGAATATATATACATATACAAATATGTCATTTATATTTCCTAAATTTAAGATTCTGTGGAGCCCTTTTGCATATATGTTGCATTGTAGTTTAGTGATTCACCATTACAAGTGATAATTTTCTAGTGTTTTCTAAGTTGGGGTGTTTTGTTATAAGCAATTCTGATCCACAGATTAACTCAGAGAGTGACCTGTTTGTTTCACTTGCTTGCTCATTTTGTAGTTGTTTCCCAACCTTTTCACAATGATTTATTGGTTACAAAATACTTAAATTGGAATATGAATTACGGAAGAAATGAGGTTGCGTAAAAATAAAACTAATACTCGTTTCCGTTTTTCATTTCGTAATTAAGAATGATTGGGTTCGAGTACAAGCGTATTAAGTATGTTGAGATTGTTCTGTTAGATATTAATATATTGAGTTAGTATTTATTAAGTCAAAATGATATAGTTTAATTCAGAATAAAATTTATGACTTAAGAGCAGATTTGTCATAAAATTATTATGTGACTTACATAAGTACTAATTTAATTGATGGAATCAAATTAGAAATATGCAATAATTATTAGTAACTAACATATAATTATTGAGCAATTACTAAATACATAGTAGGTCCATGATTGCGGACCGCTTTTTTCTATATATATTTCATAAATAAGATTACTCAGACATGACATATTGCAATTGAAAGGTCATCAATCTTCACTAATTTTCAGTGTTTTTAATCTATGAATTCAGATACGTTTTCGCTATTAAAAATCTTGTTTTCTTGAATTGAATGAGGATAGAATTAGTGATTTGAAAATTTCTAACAATGTTCACAAAAAATTCAAGTAATGAGTCGATTAAAATGGTTGAAATTAATATATAGGTGATGTTTCGTAAATTTTAGATAAATAACTTTAAGCATGACATAAATTTATTGGTTTATATTTTCATTAAATAAAATGTTAGGATATGCTTACATTAATTTACGCTTACGCGTGTAAATACACAACCGCAATTATCATCCATGATTTACGAAACATTATTTATCTAGCATTGTGTAATTGTAAGTATGATTAAACCCTAATTAAGCAGGAAGAAAGATGCATGCATGTGAAATATTTTTTTGCATGGTATAATTCCTTTAAAATTAAATAAAAAAGAAGTAAAAAACACAGATTATAAACCTCGTGAATTTTGATTCGAATTCAATGTCATTCGTAAAAAACTACCATCAATACCATACTCTAGAATAGTACTACATACAAATAAATATTTATAATATTATTCCTCAGTAGAATCTAACAAAGTTACAAAAGAACAAGTTGCATAAATTTGGATCAACGAACGGACAATATGCAATCTTTAGATATAATTGCTTTGTGAAGCTGTTCGAGAATGTAATACTGTCACTCGTTCATTTTATTGTCGTATTATTTTGTTTTGGCAAAATAATTTTGAACAACAAGTTGTTTATGCATCTGTCCGAAAGTGAATATTTCATTTTTACTTTGAAGAAGACGGACTTATTATTGTCAAAAGTAAATCTATCACTATACATTTAAAAAATGTATTTTTTAGAATAATATATTTAAAGTTTTTCCACCAATTTTTTAAAAATTAATATTTTTAAGATACCACTATTTTAATCAATATTCATGGTTGTATATTTATTTGTATATAAACTTGAGGATGAACAATAATTTTACCTTCGTTTGTAAGTCACACATGAAATTTTTTATTTTTAATATGTCAATATTGAGGGTCTTTCATGTCATCGTTGTACCAAAAAACTCGAACATCTAAATTATACCACACATTTACTAAATTGCTCCATTAAGATTCGAAATCGCAACGTGTTCTATGTGGATTTTCTTCGTCGCTTCTCTAAAATCGGTGGTCGTCCTCATATTGATTTGTATCCTCTTTATCCAATTCTCGTTTTCCTTTGCGGCTATGGTTGTGGCTATGGCGTTTCTTCCGAAGCTTCTATTGCATTCTTGATATGCAGGTTTAAGGTGAAAAGATATTAAAGAGGAAGAAGAAAGATGAACATATGATTTTGGAAATGAGTATGTTGAATCAAACTCGTGGAATCAAATGTCTTATTATTGTTAGCTCTATTTACTGATTAACTAAATCTAATAATTATATATAGGAATTAAAGTATGTTAGGCTTTTATAACCATACGACTAACAATCATTTACGAAACTAACTACTCGCTGACTCTAACTACATCCTAATACACCTCCTCGAGATGGTAAGTCATCATTCTTTTAGTGCTTTTTTGCCCATGAGATTAATAAGTGCGTGAGAGGCTAATGGTTTAGTAAAAGCATATGCAATCTGCATGAATGACAGAATAAGGAGAAGCTTGAATTTATTTTTATTGAGGTGCTCTTTAATGTTATGGAAATCAATGTTGATATGTTTATAAGTTCATGGAACGTTGAATTTGGTTGCTATGTGAATAGCTACCTTGTTTTCAAAGAATAACAAACTTGAATTCAGCTGCTTGATCTGCAAGTCACGTAGAAGTAAAGTGACTAGTTTATGTGACTTCTAAGCAATGAGTGAATCGCGTAAGAACACACAAAATTCAGTAACTGATTCGAGTGAAATAACTAAACTGTTTATGTGTGAGGTTGACAAATTCTTTTAGGGTTGAGAAGACTTTTCGTCTGTTTTCCTCTTGTTATGGCTCCTTTAGGTCTTTTTAAACGGATGTTGCGAAATCTCCAAAGCGAATGCTTCTCGAAATTTCTTTGGAGACTAAATTGGGTATCCAAGAAACAATTATGTTGTTTGATTGCCGGGAGTTGACTCTTGGTTCTCCAAGTTTAGGATTAGAGACAAAAATCGAGATAAGCATCGATTGACTCCAGTCTCTGTTATAATCTTCGATGAGTAAGTCAGAGACAAACTCATCCCTGGACTGTTTCCATAGTGAAGGTAGTAAAAACCATCTTTAATGATGCATCAAAAGGACTTATCTAGCATAGCTAAGTTGTTTAGTTGAATACATGTGACTTACTTTGATTAAAATATGTAATTTTTGGCATAAATTACTTGTTATTGATTTGGTATAATAAATTTAATTATAAATAAAAACAAATGAGAAAACAAATAATTTCATGCGGATAAATTTAATTTTAACTAACCACTAGAGTTGAACTTAGTTCAAATATGTTTAATTTGAAAATATGATTTGGTAAGTTAAGCTAATATAATTTTAGCTTACCATTTAAGATGCTCTAAAAATTCTTCGTTGGATCTTCAATTTGGGGATCGCAATACAATAATTTGGTTGAAGTTCTTGAGCTCATTCAAGATTAGATCAAATTGATTTGAAAGCATAATTTAATATATGCACTCTGATATTATATTACGTTCTCGATATCTAAAGCTTGAAGATGAAAACAAGATTCAAGAAGAAATAGAAGGTTTTGGGAACGGGTTTGTTGAAACAGACTCGTGGAATCAAATCGTTATTCCCGTTAGTTAGTTAAGCAGTTACAAAGTCAACTATTAATATATTGAGAAGTATATAACTATCTAATTCTAACTTTAGGAATTAAGGAAAAAATAAATAAATATGTTAGTCTTTAATGAGCATACGACTAACAATCATAAACGACAATGACTCATACTTCTGCCCAAAACATTGAGCAAAAGGCTATAGCTATGTTTATTTTTGTTTTCTGAATAAATAAGGTTCCAATTAATTTCATTCTACATTTTAAAAGACGGTTATTAATAGACAAATATTTAAATTATTTGCAATTTTTAGTTAATCATTTTTAATGAGATGTCATTATTTTGTTATTATTTTTTTATATCGATTTATTTTGGTTACTTGTTATTAACTTCAATGTTTACTTTACTATTTATTCCTTAAAATAATATTTTTTAAAATAATAAACTTGCACAAATTTAGATTTACAAAATAAAACTTCATCTGCGCGAAAGCTCTCATGTTGGTTTTCAGAAAACAAAAATAAATTAAAAGAAGTATCTCAGAGCAGAGCATATGGCGGTTTCCGGTTGGTCTTCAGAACTCCAGTCTAAACAGAGACTTCATTGAGAGAGAGAGAGAGAGAGAGAGAGACGCAAACTTTCTTCCTCTGAGCTTTCGAAACAAATGTTAAGGTTTCAGCTCAGAGCTTCTCAATGTTTCATCGATGTCTTCTTCGGAGGCGCATTTTGTCCTCACAATCTCCACAACACTCCGATCTCTCGATCGCAACACTCTCTCCCACATTCGAACAACAATCGTTTTAAAGACGATGGAGTCAATCCGAAAACTGCCCACGACCTGTTCGATGAAATGCCCCAACCAAATCCCCCGCCTTCCGAAGCGCGTTTCGCGCACTTCCTCAACCAATTCGCGAAAACGAAACGTTTTTCCCTCGCGATCTCTCTCCAAAAGAAAATGAGCCTCGTCGGAATCAAACCCAGCGACTACACGCTCAACGTACTTATGAACTGTTTCGCTCAGATGAAACTGATCCCGTTTTGCTTCTCGGTACTCGGAAAGTTCGTCAAGCTCGGAGTGAAACCAGACACAGTGACAATGACCACTCTCGTACGAGGATTCATTCTCGACAACAAGATCACAGAGGCAAAGCAGATTTTCGACGACATGATTCAGAAGATGAATTGTGATCCGAACTTCGTGACTTACACGACATTGCTCAACGGGTTTTGCAAGAACGGAAAAACCGTCGAAGCCCTCGAGCTATTGCGAAGAATGGAAGAAACCCGAAACTTCAAACCGAATATCGTGTCGTACAACGCGGTTCTGAATTCGCTCTGCGAAGAAGGATCGATCTCCGAGGCGAAAGATCTGATCTTTAGAATGGAGACTCGAGGAATCGTTCTCGATGTTATCACGTTCAACACGTTGATCTGCGGGCTTTGTAGGGTCGGAAGATTGAGCGAAGCTTCGAGCTTTTTCGAGGAGGAAATGCCGAGGCGAAATATCGCTCCGAACTTGAGGACTTTCAACATCTTGGTCGAAGGGTATTGCAAGAAGGGCGTAATCGTAAAAGCTCGAGAATTGATCGAGACCATGACGAGGATGAAGATCGAACCGGACGAGCTGACTTTCAACTCTCTGATCGGAGGGTACTGCGAGCGAGGAGAGACTAACGAGGCGAGGAAAGTTTTGATGATCGAGGAAGGCCGTTTTCGTAATCTCAAATCGTGCAACGTTTTGATCAACGGGTATTGCAAAGCGAAGAAGATCGACGAAGCGATCGCGTTCTTCGCGGAGATTTCGAAAATGGGTTTCGCTCCGAACGCGGTTACTTGCGGAACACTCCTCCGAGGGCTTTGCGAATCGGGGAGGATTCGAGAAGCTCGGAATCTCCTTCGCGAGACGAAGAATCCGAACGCTCGGATTCACAACATTTTTCTCGACGGGCTTTGCAAGAACGAAAGATTCGAAGAAGCGATGAATCTCTTTTCGAGCATTAAAGATAAGAACTTTTCGGTGGATATCGTGACTTACAACACGCTCATCGGAGCTTTGATCAAAGACGGAGATTTGAAACGCGCCGAAGACCTTTTCGAGGAGCTAGCTTCGGACGGTTTGAGACCCGACGTCGAAACGTATACGATGATGATCGACGGGTTTAGTCGAAAGGGACTAATTTGCGAAGCTTTTCGAATGTTCGGGGCGATGAGGGAAAACGGGTGTTCTCCGAATAGTGTCACTTACAACGTTATGATTAGAGGGTTTGTTCGTAATGGCGAGTTTTCGAAAGCCGTTGAGCTTACTCAAGAAATGGCTGATAAGGGCTTTTCGGCTGATCATTTAACATATGAAGTTTTGGTAGACATGATTTCTAACAGATTATAATAAGAACATATATATATATATATATTTTTATTTTTTATTTTTATTTGATAGTTTTTATCAAGGATTCACCTATTGATTCTTTATTTTTAATTGATGATAAGTTTTTCATCACATATATTTTTCAGCTAATGGTTTTTTCATTTTCAATTTCATGGTCCTATAACAGTTTAATTTGGCAGAAATTTAGATTTAATGTTTTTTCTTCACCTTGAGCTAAGAACAATAATTTTTTTATTTTTTTCTAAATAATTTCACCTTAAGAGAGAAAAATGCGGGTATGTATATTATATATTTTACCATTCCTGTTTAGTTAGTATTTTTTTTATAGAAAGCCTGTTAAGTTGGTTATTTAAAACTTGAAAAATGGACAATTCAAAACATTAATGATTCTATTAAATATAACGCGTGAATAATGCTTTTTTAGAAAAACATTTAAACGACCGACAGCATAGCTAAACCAAAGGTAATCGTCTAAAAACGACAGAAGAGTACGGAAATTACAGTAAACGACAGATAAAGAGAGAAGGAAATTGAAGAAAACGACTGAAGTTAATATATGGCTTCACGCGATTAACCTGTTAAAAATTAAAACGAGAATTCGAACTCGAACCGTTTTGTGAGAAATCTTGCTACACCCCGAGATAAAACTATTCAAATCGTGCGCGTGTGTTCAACGCTCCATCTCAACGAAATAAACATTGGTGAGAACCGGTGATGCATTACATTCCGTTCTTCGTGTATTTCACGCACTCTTGGGTCGCGTGAGAAAATTAAACTCCTCGTTTTAATTATCTTCCTTTATTTTTTTTATTGTTTCACTTCACTCGAGCTCTCTTTCACACACTAAACACAGTCACTCTTTTTCGATCTCTCTGCTCTTACTTTGTGAAAGCAGAAAAAGCAACACAAAACCCTCTCTCTCTCTCTCTCTCTCTCTCTCTCTCTCTGTGGAGACGCCATGGGAGAAGGAAAAGGCTCGAGTCTGGTTCACCTTGTGGTTATTGTTCTGTGCTTGATCGCCTTCGGATTCGCCATCGCCGCCGAGAGACGACGGAGCGTTGTAAGCTTCTTTTTGTTTACTTTTTGCGTTTGTCTTCGATCTATGTTTTCGGTGATTTTGATAGGTTACGATATGATTTAAGGAATGGATGTTTTGTACTCTTTACTCGTGCGGTACTTGATCTGACTGTTAGTGTGAAGAAGGAGTTTCGTTTTTTTTTTCTTTCTAGAAGTGGATTAGTTTAGTTATTGATTTTCTGTGTTTCTATTTAGATTTGGTAATCAGGTGTAGATAGATCATAGTAATTCAGTTAATCGATTCCATAACGTGAAGTTGGAGAATCTTCCTTGTTGGTTCATCCGAAGAGACAGTTATAACTATAGCTATATTAACTAGATAATTCTGTAATATAACTATTTTTAGCTCTGAACTGCTTTGTCTGTTTTGATAATGTAATACGAAAAGCTCCGATGATGATCTGTTTTAGTACAGGATTCCATTAATGGTTGTGATAGTTCACTAAGTGAAAGGTCTTGAATGGCTTGAAAGGCATCAAAACTAGGAAATTAATTCTTTCTAGAGTCATATTTAGCTTAATCCTACAGTATGACTTGATTTCAGAAACAACTTGAACTGCCGCGGGATTTGTATCTTTGAGTAAACACCAAGAAGAGATCATCGGAATCTAGAAAATCTGTTTTATGCACTGATTATTTTTTGTCATAGGTGAAATTCTTTTTCAGTTTCGTTAGAAACTCAATAAATCTCGCGTTGGAACAATGAAGGGACTTCGCGGATCATGATATATTTTTTCAGACACCTAGCGTATATAATTTAAATATGATTCTCCAAGAGTATGTCTGAAAAAATAATAATAAGATTCATCATGTTAATATTTCTACCGGACATCCACGCAGGATGAAATAAAGTAGTGCTTGTGATGTTTCTACTTATGCATTACTGTCTTTGGTTATAACTTTGAGAACACATTTTTTTTTCTGAATTGCTTTAGCTTCTCAATAAATACGTTTTCAATCGTAGTTTTTAACGAGGCAACTATTATTGTCTTCTCAACAGGGTCATATATTTGACGATGACCGTACAAATACGTCGTACTGTGTATACAACTCGGATGTTGCCACCGGTTATGGAGTCGGAGGATTTTTGTTTCTTCTTACGAGTGAATCTTTGCTAATGGGAGTGACTAGGTGCATGTGCTTTGGAAGGCCATTAGCTCCAGGAAGTAATCGAGCTTGGTCCATCATTTACTTCGTCTCGTCATGGTAAGAAATGTTTTTCACCTTTACTCTTTCTGTTTTACATCTTTTGACATGCTAGTACTTAGTTACCGTAACTTTCGCCCTCTGTTATCCATTTGTGTTCTCTTAGGACCCGGATTGTTAAGGTATTAGAAGGATATTAGATAAATAGAACAAAAAGTTGGCTCTATAGCCTTATAAAACGTTTCCATTTTGGATATACCCAAGGTTTCGTTAATAGATTGAAAATACCCAGACAAATTCGTTTACATATTGAAAATATGAATTAAGGGTATTTTGGATTATTTACGATGTGTAAACAAATCTGTCTGATTATTTTTAATCTATTAACGAAACTTTGGGTATATCCAAGGATTAAATTACCGATACCGATATCGATACCGAGGTTCTGATTTTTAGAGATAACCGCATATCGATGGATATACCGATGGGTATTCTATAAAAAGATTCTTACCGACTACCGATTATACCGACAAATTTTTGAAGGTATACCGAATACCGACAGGTATACCGACAAATATCATATAAAACATATATTTATAAAATCCAAAATATACATATATTCATAATCTAAATTTCTAAATTCAAATTTAATATCAAAATTCGCAATTTCATATTTTATAATCACAATTTTGTATTCAAATTCAATATCAAAATTTACAATTCAATATTTAAAAATCATAATCTTATATTCTAAATTAAAATTAGCTATTAAAATTCACAATTTCATATTTTATAATCATAATCTTATATTTTAAATTCAAATAAGATACAAAATAACAATTATATATTTCAAAATCACAACTTTATATTATAAATTCAATATCAAAATTCACAATTCTATTATCACTTTCACAACTTTATACTATAAATTTAAAATCGAAAATCACTATTTCAAAATCCATAATAAAATTCAAATCCATAATCAAGTTCACAACTTTATATTATAAATTCGAAATCAATTATCAGTTAACAATCTTATATATAAAATCAAAAATCACAATTCCATAATTCATAATCAATATGTAATCCACAATACATTATCAAATTCACAACTTTATATTATAAATTCAAAATCAATTACCAATTAAGAATTTTATATTCAAAATCAAAAATTACAATTCCATAATCCATAATCTAATTTTAATAATCAACTTCACAAATTTATATTATAAATTCAAAATCAATTATTAATTAAGAATCTTATATTTAAAATCAAAAATCACAATTCCGTAATAAAATTTTAATCCATAATCAAAATTAAAAAAAAAAAAAAAATTAAGTTTATAACACTATTGTCGGTAAGTATAAAAAATGCACTGTGGTGATCGGTAAAAATCGGTAATTTGGCGATAATTTGGATTTTATAACTAATCAAATTAACTCGGTAAAAATCGGTAAATTGGCGATATTTTGGACCGGTATTATAAAACTTGAACGGTAACTCTCGGTTTTTTACTGAGAAGTTCATTTTTGCGGTATACCGGCGGTATACCAGCGGTAACCGGCGGTATTTTAAACACTGGGTATATCTAAATTACACATAGTTTACAGAAATATACATCAAAATTACCCTAAATAGAAAGGTCAAATATAGAATGAAAGAAAGTTAGTAAGCCTATTAATAAATGAGATTAAGAGGGAAAAGGCGTGAAGAGAGAATCTGAAAAAGTTTGTTTACGGACCACAACACCTCTCGAATTAATTTTCCATTAGGTTATGTTGTAGAAATTGGAAAGGGAAGAATAAAGATGAATTTCTGAGAGTGATGGAGAGACAAACAATGGGGGATAAGTTTTCATATGTGCAAAAGAATAAAATAGAAGTAATATATATTACACATAAAATCTAAACAATAATAAAGTTTATAATTTCCATCCAAGAAGGTTAATTGCGACAAAATGAATAGATTGAGGAGAAATAAAAGGCTAATTAACCTAAAGAAAAAAAACCGCGGAATTATGATTCGACTCTTCTAACGACTTCAATCTAAACAAATTCCTTTTGCAGGACAACTTTTCTGATCGCAGAAGCGTGTTTGATCGCGGGTGCGAAAAGAAACGCATATCACACGACTTACGCTCATAATAAACTCTCGTGTGACTCATTGCGTAAAGGCGTGTTCATCGCTGCAGCGATATTCGTGATCGCAAACATGATTCTCAACGTGTATTACTACATGTACTTCACAAAGGCCACAACGACTCAAACGTCTCATAATAAGACGAATCGCCCGAGCTCCAACGTTGGTATGACTGGATATGCATAGAATCTAAAGTCTATCAATGAAAAATTTGCTCTTTTTCTTTCTTTTTTATTCACATTGGTGGTTACTGGTTATATGGGTGTATTACTATTACCCTTGATGAACTTTAGTCGATATGTTTTGTTTATTTAGGTTTTTAGTATATAGGTGTTATCATGGCTTGTTTGGAGATTCCAGATTCGAATAATTTATTATATTAATCACCGGGTATATGGGGGTGTAATGAGTAGAAAAGTACAGGAATCGTGCTTTAAATAGTTTTAGAAAGAGTTAAAGTCGTGGCAAAAATACTTATTAAGTTTTTGCGAATTAATATTCGTATACTTAAAGTTTATTTTCTATGACAAAAGTATGATTCTATAGTTGAATTAGTAATTTGGACGTGAACGTTAAATGGTAATACACGTAACTATATGATTTAATATTATTTTTATTTTTAACAAACTTTCAAAATTGAATTGATATTATTTGAAAAGATGAAAAAAGATTAAATATTTCATTTTTACTAGCCATTTAGAAAACTTTGTTTCGAGCTTATAAGCTCAATCGGGGCTTGTTTCCGATAAAATCAAATAGTTCGGTTTTGAATTCAATCCGTAAATTTGAACATTTTTGGTCTCCTTCCGAGCTCGGGGTAAGTGAAGGTTGGGTATTCCGTGGAGGCTTAGGTATAAACAGATTCAGATTTTAAATAATCATTTCTTAATGTTCTGAAGTTACTGATTCTCTTCTTTGTCCAAATTAAAAAGACCTATAAATTAAAAAAAAAAACATGAGACAGAAATTCCAAACCAAATAATTTTCTCAAAGCTCAAACTCAGACTCAAGGTTATAACATTATTTCTCAGTCTGGCCATTATCACAGAATCTCCCTATCCTATTTATGAAACCATTCAGAGTAGTTAAAAGAAGGAAAAGAGAAACAAAATATAATCCTTAAGCTTTAATGTTGTAGCTTAAGCCCGACCGATGGGCTATACTTCCTTTATGGCGAGAATGGTTAAGTTTTTTCAGTTAAGTTATACTTTTTTAATTAAATTTTAACATATATAGAGGCTTTTAATCTTGATCACTACTTCACGTCCAAAGTACTAACGGAACTCTAAAATCATAATGTCAAATACTTTCGCCACATTAAATAAACGTCGAGCTATGAGTACTAATTCACGATAACTTTAAACCACCATTAAGTCTTCCAAAAATAGTGTTTCTTTGTACAAACAAACATATTGATAAGTGACGGTTGAAATACTAAAAATTAAATCCACCTCCGCGAAATACACATAAAAAGGGGACAACGTAAGTGAGCGATTGTGTGTTAGCCCAAATAGGCGAAAGAGAGTTCAGGAAAACAGCATTTGATGAGTTCCCCGGGGTGAAGCACGATCCGTCAAAATTGAGATTGTTTTAGGTGCTATTGATGGAACATGATAAGGTGATATGTTTAGGACGTGTTGCGGGCATATAGAGATGTGGATAGATGAAGAAGACTCAAAAGCGATAACAACAAAAGAAATGTTGAAGCTTTCTTAGTGACTTGTTCTTTATAGAACTCTAATGAAACGGACTTGTTCATGCTCTATTCTTCTTCTTCGGACAACAATGTTCCGAGACTCCATAAATAACGAATAAACAACGTCAATGAATCAAATTGTACCGGAATTCATGAAACTGCTCTTGATTTCATTGAATGATGTGTAGCCGCTCTTTCTACAACTACAACCCTTTTTGTGGCCTCTATTGGTCATAAAATGTCGGTATAATAATTGTTAATGCAAAAAATAATTGAATACACGAACTAATATAGGCTAACAAGAATGTATGGTCACGTCGTTTTCACGACCCGAGCTCAATAGAAATATTTCGACCATTACATTCAATTATTTTTAGAAGGGCGACTATATAATTGTTGACTTGTCAACTGTTTGCAGAATGGGTTGAGTTAATCATTTTCTTTACGAAGTAATAAAATCAATTCGAAGTCATCACATACTTGTTGATGTTCTGTAATGCTCCGTTGACGCCGTAACTTTTGGTCCTATATTTATGGTGTAATTTCACCAATTGAGTTATTTTTACTCTTATTTTTTCAATTAATTAAGTTGTCGCGAACACCGATTTTTTCCTTCATGATCCTAGTCGATTGATCTTCTATAATAGAGCTTCGCCTTCTCGACTATACACGATCGAATAAGCTTGAGCTTTGTCAAAATTAAATATTGCTTTAGGTGTTTTGTTGACACGGAATCAATTTTATTATTTTTTTAGTTCATTTTAGTATCTTATAATAGAATTTTAGTTTTACATTCGCATTTATATGAAGTCACTCTAAACAAATAAACTCTATATGTTTACTAGCTACAGAAAATGTGTTTTTAGATGCAAAATAACTTCTAAATTATAAATTTACTCTATCTTTTTGTTAATAATAATAATCAACAAATGTGACTAGCTGCAGCCACAACAAAATTGCACATTTTTGCCCTTTTTTAGATGCACTTTTTGCATTTTACCTTTATTTATTGTGCATTAAATATAAATAATTTTTCAAAAAATATGAATTTAAAAACATTCGTAATTAAATACAAATCAAATCTTATTTGTACCCTTCTGAACTCAGTCTCTTGATTCAGTACTTGTCCCTTAAGCTCTTCACTCTGAACTGGAGACATGCTTAACCTATGTTCGCTTTAAACAAGCTATATATAATATATGTGTAATATATAATATATATATACAGAGAGAAGAAGAAGAAGAAAGAAAAGTGGCAGAAGTAACAGAAAAGCAAAGAGAGAAAGAGGCCAAAGGGAATAGAATAAGGTCATGTAGAAAGAGGCAAATGCAATAAAAGTATGCCATAATTAGAGATTTAATGCAAACAGAAAATAGAGAGGAAGAATAAAGAGAAAAAAAAAAAGACAGGAAAAGTGGGTACAAAATCCAAGCTTATTGTTATTTGAAATTAGTAAATATTCAGCTTTTATTTATTATTTGCCTGATGGGATGAGAGGGCTCAGATTTTAGATAGGCTTTTTCATTAATATATTTATTGTCCTTTTCTCTGTGAGAGACTCTGAGTTTGAGTTTTGGCATTTTTTTTCTTTTTCCCTTTTTCACGGCAAAAACAAACTCTACTTTTTACTTAATTCTCATTACCAACCAAACGCAACACAACAAAACCCATCATCAAGTTCAAACTTTTATGGGAAACCAAAATCTGAAATATGAAAAGCATATTTTATGACACTCCATATATATATATATATTATTATATATATAAATGTTCCACGCGCTTTTCTTCTGCAGCTTTGATTTATATCATTTATTTCCTGTTCTGTTCATTCTTCTTTTCTTCGCTCAATTAAAGCACAATTGCAATAATTCCAACACCAAAAGAATAATACTAACAATCTCTTTTGCGTTTATATTTTTTATGGGTAATTTTGATTATTAGTCATATAAATACGTAATATTTTAATAATAATTAACGCATTGTAATTCACGTTACAAATATATTAAATCAATATAGCTCAGTGCATAAAACAACTGAAAACAATTGTAAATGAAAAATAATTCGATCTGTAATTTATAATATATTTATAAAATATTGGTTTTTTTTTATGTTTATGTTGATTAAAGATAAATGTTTTTTTTTATTAAACTTAAATATCATCCACAATACTTACAGATGTTATCCATATAATATTGCAAAGTTCTTGTCAGAGATTTGCATGGAAATATGACTATACTTTCAGTTTCAGCAAGATCATTTGTACCATCTCAAGAAATTTGATTATTTTTGTACATTTTTCCTCAAAAGATCTCAAACAGTACTATTCTTCTCAATGAGATCACTACTGGCTTTTTTTCTTTCTTATAGGACACTCTTCAAAAGATTGTTTTTTGATTGATATATGCATTGTACAATTTAAAAATGTATTTCAAGATACGGTCACACATTGAATAAATTCTTTTTAAAAAATATATTATGGGCATGTGTGAGACCGGGTCTAAGACTCATTGTCGTATACACGTGATATTGTACAATGTCATTATCTAGGAATTAATATCAAATTTTGTATTAATTGCATTTATTTTAAAACAGCTGGTCCTTTTATGGCAATTTAGTGGACTACTTAGTGTCGGCTTGTCTTAAGGAAAGATTTAGTACTTGAGAATAAAATCTTGTTATTATTATTATTATTATTATTGCATGAAATAAACATCTTTTTTAAAAAACTATCATGATGGAAATTATATTGCTAACAACTTTTTTAAAGCCAATGGTTTATTCTTTTATTTTTTTTTATGAACTTTCGAACCAATCATTTGTAATAAGAGTTTTGAAACCCTAGAATATTATATATATTGCAGTTCATTTTGCGTGCTCTCATTTATGAAATCTCATAACTAATATTTAGCATCGTTCTTACCTTTCACAATTACTAAACATTTTTTATATATATATATATATATATATATATTATATTTATGTCATTTAAGAATGAAATGTCTTTTGCCTTAGTGTACTTTTGTAATAATATATATTCTAACGTCAACTAAGTAACTATATATATATAATTTGTAATAGCTAATGACATTAGTTTACGATAGGCTTCAATAAAAAGAAAAAATTAGAAATGTAACACTTAACTAAAAAAAAGGTCGAGTAGCTAATTAAAATAAAAAAATTCTCTAAATAACCAAAAAAAAACATTGAATTTAATGAATTTAATAAAATAGCTGAAATTTATATAAAACTAATGAAGTAGTTAACATAATAGTAACACAATCCTCACGCGCTCAGATGCGTGCGTCGAAATTAATTATTTTATACACGCCACAAAAACAAGTAATTGTGTTTACGAGTTTTGACCACTTTTTCTTCTGATTTTTCACCGACACGTAAGAAATATTAGAATATAAAAAGATCACATGAGTTGTTATTGCTTTCTACGTACTCAAAACGGCAGTTCCACTCTTATAAACTCTCATCATATCAATGTCCAAATGTTTTATTTGCTTTGTCATCATATATGTATTACATGAGATTCGAGTCCCACTATTTGAGAGTGATTTATACCACCAAAAGAGTTCGTGACGTTTTTTTTTTCAATTTTAAAAGGACTAGATATTTAGACGATTTTTTATTGTTTATAGTTTGCGTATTTGTAGTTCTGCAGTTCATAATTTAATTCGTCTTGCAATTAATCACGATTCGAATTTGACCTAAATAAGACTTGTATTTTTTTTTTCGGAGGAGATCATTAAAGTTAATGATCGGAAATTACGATACTGCTTGAGGGGTTAAATAATGTTATATCTATTGTAATCATGTTATCTCTACGTCATATGTGATATTAGTGTATAGTTTACCATTCTTAAATAATAAAAAATAATTATGGATAGTAATCATATAACTTAATTTCATTCTAATGTTAGTTACAATTTCATTAACATTTTTTTATAATTTGCAACAAAATTATTATTATTAATTAAATAAAAAAATAAAACAAAATAAGTCTTATAAATATGTGTCACGTAGTAAAAAAAAAATAGTTATTTATTATTAGCTTATAAAACATCGATTAAATAAATTGAAATTAACATTGGGTAAAGAACTAATTATTTTTATAATGACACAAAATGTTTTAAAATTCCATCAATATACTTTCACTAATTTCTAAAATGTTTGAAACTCTACCACTAATTCTCTAATTAAGCGCACATAACCAGAGAGAGTCGTGAAGTGTCGAAACAGCAAAACTCAAGCACAAAAAATTTAAACAATATTAAAATTGACAAAAAGTACCGGTCAAAAAAGCCTATACACACATTTATATATTATTATTAGTCTCTAATATATTAGACAGAGATTGCTGCTATATTTGCCATCACGTGGGCCAGTGTGGCTAGGCATGAGATATCATAATCTCTCTCTCTCTCTCTAGCTCTTTCTCTCTCTAGAATTACCCATAATAGCCGTCAATTCGTCGCTCACTCACGAGTCACAGACTCAGAAAAAAGCCTCGAGAGACAAAGCCAATTAAAAACAGAAAAAAAAAACTTCACACATTGTCAAAGTTCATACCTTTAAATTCTTATTCTAAAGAGATATACATATACATATATATATGTATGTATGTTTGGTTGAAGATATTTACGGGTGATGTCCCTCGCCGGCAGAAGGAGGGGGAAGGGGAGAACGGGGGTATTTTCGTACATTTGCGCGGCGTTGATTCTGGTCCTTCCGATGCTCCAGCTGTGGCTCTGCGGCGGGGGGTGCACAGCGGCTGCCGTGAGGCTGGCTCCAGGGGATTCCGCCACGTGGAAGCCCCGGAGTGGTAAGGCGTTTCACGAGCTCTTCGGTGGAAGAAACGACGCCGATTTCAACGGAACGACGGTAAAAGGATTCGAAGAGGCTAAACGACGAGTCCCCAGTTGCCCAGATCCTCTTCACAACTAAGAGAGTACCATTTGTTTATTTTTTTTATTTTTTTATTTTATTACCTTTTTCATTTTTGCAAAAAAGGAAATTTTGTTGTGAAATTTTAATCTGAAAAAAAAATACCGAAATACCCACGTTTTTCTCATCTTACTAGCTTGGGATTCAGGTGGGAAAATCGGGGGTATTTTGGTCATATAGTTGATCAGAAATATCCTTTTTTCTTTTGTTATAGTAGAATAATCTGTTTATGTAAAACTATATGTATTATGCTATAATCTGCTTAGTTCTTGAGAAGAACATGAAAGATATAAGAAGAAGAAGAAGAAAATGGCAGGAATGTAATTTTACCCAATGACAATACAAAAGGTCGTTTTTATTGTTTTAAAACCTTTTTAAGTTCTGTTAAAGATTTTACCTTTACCATGTTTGATGGCCCAGTTTATTTATTTAATTATTTTTTAAGTGAATATGAAACATATATTTGGTTCTTTTCTCTTTGTAATAACAGAGACAAAACAAACTCACTATTTTTTCCCCTTCATCATTGAATTCTATTAAAAGTTTAGAATATATTAAATTTTCGCCTTTGAACTAAAGTATAAAAATTCAATCTTTGTCTCGCTGTCTATTTTAGTGTTAAACATCAGTTAAAAAAAGCACGTTATGATCACGTGAAAAGCAAATTAAGAGAAATTTCATATTTTGCATTGTACAAAAAAAAAATTGAAATTAATAAATAAAACAAGTAAAATAAAAATCCTTCGGCATTCCAAGAATTATTAGAAAAGACATAGGTAGAATCGGAATTTCGCTGCATTTTTGTTCCATCTACAAGATTACAAAGATAAAATAATCTTACTTAAGTAAAATCTTGTCTTGGTTTAATTTGCTAACTTATTTACGAGTAATAAACTTATACTTGTTTTTTCAATCGGTTAAACTTTAAAAACATATTTTTTAGTGTCTTTGTGGTTCATAGTCACTTATTAATTTTGTATAAAAAGCAAACTTTAAATAATTTACACAAAAAAAAATCTGAAAATAATTAAAAACATACATATACCTTAAAAAGATAAAATTCAGTCCATATTTGTTGAAAGTAAACAAATATTGACTGAATTTAATATTACATAATCAGTTTACTATTTACAAAAATTAATTAATTGTTGACTAATTCTCTCAATTGGTATAAGATCAACACATGGAAAGATTCTAATTGCTTTGTATAACAAATATAGAATTTTGATATTATGAATGGAAATTTGTTATAAAGCCATAATTCTAAGGGACATAATTTATTAGTTAAAAAAAATTATTGTGATTTAATTTTTTGAATTTTGACGGTCGTTGAATAGTTGAAGAATGTGGAGTAATATTATCGACGTGTTCAATCACTTCGTACGTCGACATCACTATGGTTGGAAATGTTAAATCAATAGTAATATGTGAATATGCTAATCATCACAGTCTTTCAAAACATTTATCAACTTTTGTCGGAATCACATTATTTGGGTCACAGATATTTTCAATGCTATTTATGTTTTATATATAATAGTGCTATAGCTAATGTTCTTCTAAGTTCTAACTATAATATATATACGATCACATTGTTTTAGTTTATAAGTAAATTTAACTTTATTATTCACTAAATAGTCAATTTTGTCAAAATAATAGTTCGTTAATTGTTAATGGGTGAGAATTAGTATTTAAGAAGAAAAAAAATTCATTTAATTGTTTCTTTTTTTAAAATGTGCTTTATCAACTAAACATGACTATTTTGCAGACTTAAAGTTCTTTGTAACTATAAAACTATTTGTTTAAGTTATCATTGAGAACATAATTAATTAATAATACGTGTTCATAAAAGAAGCCTTATAAAATTAAAATATTCATAATAGAAATTTATGAAATGTCTAGATAATAATAGCACACTAATTTAAGTTGAAGAAAATGAGTTTAATTTCCATTACATATAAATGAAAACTTTCCTTACAAAAATAATTCAATAAATACATGAAACACAAGTCAATTTTATTTAATTAACTTATATAAAATATTCATATTAAAAGTAGAAGAAACTATATGAAATAGCCAACTATAATTCAACTATTTGATGACTTGTTTGAGGAGGAGAATAATTTAGAAAAGTTTATCTTCAAGAATGTGACTTCTCAACTACTCTAAGTGAAGTGCCTTGATTAGACTTCAGAACACACGAAATTCGAAAAAATTACAAAGCTCTTATAATAAAATAAAACCAAAAAGTAAAAAAGGAAGACCATGTCCTTGTCTTTATTTTATTTATAAAAAAATAAAAATCCAAAAAGTTTAAAGCTTTGTTTGTTTGGTGATGGAGCGAGTGAGATATGATGGCTCAAGTCAATATTCTACACTTTTTTAAACATATATGTAATAAATATATATACAAATAAAATGTAAAATCCAAAGCTGAATTGCAAATTGGACTTTAGCGTTTGTAAGCTAGTGTAACGTAGAAAATAAACGTAGTTTTGTACTAATGAATATATATTGTGTTTATCCCAATAATAACTATTTGGCTTTTCATTGAATAATTAGGTAAAAGACAGACTAATTTTCTTTATAATCATTTTTACCCCACTTGTTATATTAAGGTACGTTTTCGACGTTTAAAACCATGCACAAAGTTCTAATTAAATTGTTTTTTGTTGGCGACGAACAATTTTTACTATTAAACCAATGTGGAAAAGCGCCACGTAATCTGCGGGGTTAAGAAGGATCGTTATTATTTTAATTATATATTTTTTCAATCTGTAAATTGAATACAAAAATACAGAAGAACATGCATTAGTTTTCATAGGTGTGTTTTATTTTTTGTCGTTTAGTGTATGGACATGGAATCAAATTGACTCAATTAACATAGGTGACAATTTAGCTCATCGATGCCTTGCATACCGCTTCCGTACTCATTATCCTTCCTTTTTTTTTATTTTTTTTATGCACAAATTTGTTGACTCTATAAATGTTATAATTTCCCAATATTTTCAAATCGTGATTAAAGGTAGGGTTAATGTTAATAATAACAAATAAGCATAATAAAAAAAAAATAAGCATATGTGTTTTTTAAAATATCCATTGTATAAAAGAACTTTTTGTAGATATTTGGTATATATATTTTACAATATTTCGCTGAGCATTTTAACTTAAAATCGTTATCGCCCAAAGTCAAAAAATGAAATATCGAATTTGTAAATTATTCTCTGTTTGATAATGTATTAATAGTGAAACGAAAAATATATTTAAATATGAAAAAGACAAATCCGTAATGAAATATATAAGTTATTTTAACATTCACATTTTTTTTACAAATGATCATTTTCAAAATCTGTATGTTTATGTTGGCTAACTAGGTAAATAATTATATTCAACATAAAAGTTAATTAAATGCCCGAGTGTTGTTATAAATTAACTCAAAATAATAGTTATATACTCTTAAGAAATGCTTTGTTTAATTTTATATTTCTTTAAGTCATAACGTTATTAATATGATTTGAATAACATTGTTTTAGTCGTTTTTAGGTCTTTAACCTGATTTTTAAATAAAATTGTTAATGTGCATAGTCGTCTTACTCTAAAGATCTTTGAGAAAATTGTAACTTGACCCGTCATAAAATTATAATTATAATTAGATACCTTCCAACCCCTTAAAAATATTTTTGCTAAGTGTAAAAGTTTAGGTTTGTTTAAGCATTCTCAGCTTAAAAGTTTTATATATTTTTCAATGATTAATTAGGATAAGGAGTATTCAATTTTAAATTTTTAATATAGATTTATGTCGGGTATTACCCGTTATCCGACCCGCATGCATGGACCAACTTATAAAATTCAAATAATAATGTTAAATTTACTATCTTTATTTGAAATCAATAACATTTAGAAATTGGTAAATGTAGTGCCACTCGAACTAGAAACAGATTTCTTGGAGGTCAAGACTACAGAAGAAAGAAAAAGCCAAGGATAATACACACGTACAAAAAAAGACGGATTAAAAGTTTGGAAAGATATCTCATAATCTACAATGAACTTTTTAATTCTCTTTTTTTCTTTTTTGCATGTAAGCCATGTGTTAATTTAACCCACATGGTGGATCGTGTTTCACGGCTTTGAATTAATTAAAGGTGTGAATGCTGATTTGAAAAATTATCATCACACCACTTTGAGCTAAGGAATTTTTATGTATTTTTTTAGGGCAAGTGTTCGTAATTGTATAGAAGATCATCACCACCGGATCATGGTGAGCCATTTAAGGTAAATAAATTTTATAATCAATACTCGAATATGTCTTGTAACTCATTTTACATTTGAGGGATCGAAAGTCATATCAACATTGTGACGCATTTTATTTTTGTCACAATCTCTCCAATTTGTTTATCCTATACCCTTACAATTTCCCAATTTAATAGAAAGAGTATAAAAAGAAGAAGAAGGAAAGAGCAAAAAAGTCATGACCTTTATGATAGTCAAAGAACAATTCATTTTCCCAATTGAAAATGTGTCACATCTTTTGACACATTCTATCTCTTATTTTATCACCACGGCCACAAAATTATGACTTTTTCTTTTTGTTGCGTCACATTCTCTCCAATTTGTATATCCTATATAACCTTTATCAATTCCCAAATTAAAAAAAAAAAAAAAAACACGAAAAAGTCAAGGCAAGCCGAGAGTGAGGTCCAAGCCGACGTGGCTAATCTCTTCGCGCCGAGCCACGGAAGCATCTTCGGTCTCAGAAGAGTCGGAGAACAAAACGCTCTCATTATTATTATTATTATTATTCCACCAAAAGTACTCGTGGCACGGGTTCAGAAACCGAGCGAAGTCGGCTGAACCGGGTTCGGCTCCGGTCGAAGGCTTGGCCGGCTTGGACTTGGTTCTCTTCCTCCGCGGCTCGGACAGAGCTTCCGAGGAGGACACGTGGCGAATGTCGCCGGAGCTCACGGCGATTGGCTCGCCGGCGAGGACGGATTCCACGGCGGCTTGACATTTGGCCCACTCGCCGGACCAGAGAAGGCCCACCGAACCGTGAATTGGGCTCACGATCCTCCCACAAGCCTCGTACAATAATGACTTAAATACCGCTGCCAAGACATATAATTATATATATAACCTCATACTTTTTTCTCATTTAAGAAACAACTTTTTCTTTCTTCTTATTTGAATGAAAAAAATAAAAATTAATTTCAAATACAAACACATATACATTGAGTTAGAATTTCAAATAATTAAACAACCGAAATTTCACGAGTTAATTCACATAAAGCCTATATAATATACCATATCTCTTTTAATTAAAAAAATTCCAAATACCAAATCACATGCATTTTCGTATAAACTTTATAATTTATATTTTTTCGTAAATACTTCATCTTTCATAAATAGTGTATTTCAAGCAAGTGAATAAAAGCCTAATCTAGATAATAAATCAATAAAATAAAACTCAAATTTCATATATTTTTTACACCAAAATATGAAGTATTATCAAATAATCTACATAAATGTTTTAAAAAGCTTACATTAAGCCTTAAGAGTTCTAGACGCGAGCCTGAGTGTATTTGCAGGTAAACAATGTGATAATCTAATAAAATAAAATTAGAACAAATCATAAACTTTTCTTAATTTTTTTTTAATCTAAACACTTCACAATATCTCATTATATATGTATGTATGTAAAGAATGTGTAAATAAAATAAAATTAAAAAACTTCATAAAATTTTCTGAATTTTTTTTAATTGTAAACACTTCACAATAATTCATTACATATGTAGGTGGAAAACAATGTGATAAATAAAATCATAAAATTTTCTTAATTTTTTTTTTATTGTAAACACCTCACAATAACTCATTATATATGTAGGTGGTAAACAGTGCGACAAATAAATGACGAAAATACCCTCACAAATTACCAGGGCGGAGATAATCAGGACCGGCGTGGATGAGGTTAAGAAGTCCGGTCCGGCCATAGAACTTGGCCAGAAACAGAGTCGCTTGAGCTTGTGACTCCGGAGTTTTGATCCACTGCAAGCACGGCCTTATCGTGCACTCTTCGCTACACCCCTTTCGTAGAACTCTACACCCATTGCAACTACTTCTCATCATCTATATTTATAGAGAGATAATATCTAGCTTTCAGAGAGTGAACTTGTTTCGATGAAATAAAAAGAGGAAGAAGAAGAATAAGAAAAAATATAAATCTTTTGGACTCAAAATCACGGTATATAAATGTCAAAGTTGAGAAAGGGAAAAGAAAAGAAAAGAAAGAAGAAGAAAAACGTCCCTCGAAGATTTGCCATTTTTTGGCATTTCGGATGTTATTGGCTAAGAATATAGAAAAGCACTGCATGCACGAGTTATTTACGGATTTGCCACTTTGAGTCTCGGAAGGGCTTTTTCTTGATAAATATTGGAGGGTATTTTAGGATATGCGTGTCGAATAACAACGGCCAAGTGTGAAATCCATGCAACGGTCAACGGAAACAAGACACGTTGAAACTGGGTATCACGTGAGCATCACGTGCTTAGTGCAAAATCCGGTCTTCTTATATAAAAACACCAGATTCGTGTTTATTATTTTTTTTCCATTTGCTTTTATGATCTCAAAATGTCGTTATCTTCTACGAATAATGTAATCTGCTTTTTAGATGTAAGTGGAGATGAAATTAATGTTCGGATTTTCATTTCTATCATGAAGTTTATTATTAGTAAAAAATCATCAAATTATAGCGTTGGTATTATATGATACTAAATTGATTTGCTAGAACTATTTTCGAGAAAACTGCCACGTCAGATTCCAAAAGAAACCTTAGTGGTCCATTCATTCTGATTAATAAATTTATTTGGGTTATTTATTTTGGGCTTTACAGATTACGCTTTGGGCTTCAAAGTTGTCTACAATATTCTTGATGTATGCACATTTTTTAGGTGTACAAAAATTAGAATACTTTTTTGGATGTAATCTTTCTTTGGATCAAGTCAATTTCAAAAATCAATCTTCCACAAATAATTAACCTACATGATTTGATATTTGAGCCTCTTAGTTTTCTCAAATTAGTTTTCTAAAGACAAAAATATTATTTTTAAATGTCGATGCAGAAGTGGAGACGCAGGTAGACTCTAAATTTGAGGAATAAAATTAACACAAGTTTCATGAAAGTTAATTTGCAAAATTTTAGTATTATAAAATGACAAGAGTAAATTTCGATAGTTGGAGTACGAATACGAATGCGTTACTAAAAGCACGTAGGTGATGTAGTTATCGACATATGATTTTATGCACAAAAGATCTCTCTTTCTCATTTAACAGATGGTAGATAAAAATACATTTGAGAAAATATTTAACGTAACAACGAATCGAGCAAGTAAAAGAAAATTTGTTTTCAAACCCTTGATATGTGACTTTAAACGACGGTTGTTTATAGAGAAGTACGAGTTAATTTCTGATTATTTTTCCCAAGTATTGATAGTAATCAGTAACGTAAACAAGGAATGGTAACTTTTTTTTTTAAGTACTAGCGCATGGAGAAGCTAAGGATTTAACAACCATATGCTTGTTTGCGTATTATTATCCACCGAAACGACTCGTCGTTTGTGTATAAAAAAGAAATAGCTTCTTCATATTGGAAATAAATAGTGTACAATCAATTATGTGGATAGGACATGTAGGGACAATTTTCTATGATAGTAAAGGCTAGGAAGGGGACTCAAATCGGAGTAGTATTATTTGATGAGACTGTTATAATTCTGCAATTCGCAGTATAATTATATTCTAATAATTAACCTTCATATATAGCGACACATATATGTGATAGTTCTGACACGTATATACCGTGCTTTTCAGGGTCACTCTTATATACGCTATTTTCCCTCGGACCGAAGTTACTTTCAATTCTTTTCGCTCAATATATAATATTATTTAGGTATAATCAAAGTCTAAAATGTTCATACTTATTAATAATATTTTTTTTCAGATTCTTAAATATTTTTGAATTTTTTAATGGTCATTAACTGATTTGAAATTTATTTTTGAGTTATTTAATATTTAGAATTTATCATATATGTATTATTTATCTTAAACATCGTAATATTTAATTTTTTATTTATTTTTATATTTGAAATTTGATAACTTATATATAATTTAAATTATTTAAAAATATAATTAAATATTTTTTATATTTAGAATTTTTGCTTGTATTTTTATAAAACTTTATCGTATACATAATGATATCGACCAATATCATTATCAGTAATAAAAACATTTGTATACCATTCTCATTAGTCCCAATTCATTAATTACTTTTTTTGGTTTCCCACTTCTTGTGAACATTTTCAACCAAAACATGACCTAACCAGAACTTTATATAACGATAAAGTCCTGTTTGAATTTTAATATTTTCCCATTACTAATTCGATCCAATTCTAACTTACATACATATACATGTTCACGTCACCCTGTAATATTTACATGCAAGCACTTTTACTTTAATATTGCTTCATAATTCTTTTGACCGTTACAAAAGACAAATTAATACAATTGTTCAAAATTCACCTATCAACTAAACATTGATGAGATTATTTGAGCAATGGAAAATGAGGTGGTACAAAAGAAGAAGAAGCTCTCTTCACAAACCTTCCTTTCATTCTCGGCCTCTTCTCGGCGTTCAATTTGCGAACTTCGTATCGGATTTTCTTCGAAAAGAGTCGAGTTCGTCTCTTTTCTCGGTACCGAGAAACTCGAGCCTCTCTTCCTCCGTCGCTCACAAATCTCGCCGTTGTAAATCTTCCATTCATTTCCACGAATTGGCCTTGTTGACTTAATTCTTGCTTATATTGATTTTCTATATACGTACCCTGCAAAAAAAAATATATGTATGGTATATCATCATGTCTATTTTTCGTACAAATTCATTCGATTAAAAGTTGTTGCTATAATATTACTATTATTGTGTTTGAAGTGCATCGAAGTATATAGTTGACCTAACCAAAAGTTCTTGCTAATATAGTCTACACTTCGATATTTTAAAGATAATGAATTTAGTTTTTTAACCCGTAATAAATGGTTGACTCAACGTCATTGAAACTTAGAAAGCGAAGAACCACTTTTTCGTACAGTTATATATACATATATATATATATAAGTGACTTTTTGTTTACCCTTTTAAGTGACTTTTTTCTTTATTACCCCACATTTTATGGTTGAGTCGACGTCACAGAAAAAACACTTTTTTTTTCATGCAAAATTATAAAAAAAGTAAAAAAGATGCCATATTGAATTAATTACCGTGAGAGAGTCAAGGCAGTGAGAGTCAAAGTCAACGTCAGGCCGGTCTCCGGTGGTCCACGGCGAGCCTTGACTCGCCCAAGCCGTGATTACTCCGTCGTAGTCCAGACTCAGAATTATCTTCTTCTTCTTCTTTTTCTTTTTCTTCTTTTTATTATTCTTCTTGTTTTTCGTTTTCATGTTCTCACTCGATAATTCGCTCTTCTCCTCATTTTCGATCGCTTCTTCTTCTTCCTCTTCTTCTTCTTCTTCTTCTTCGTCTGGTTCGATTTTCAGATGTTCTGAAGTTTCCGGTGAATCGTCGTAGTCGTCGAAGTTGAGCTCCAACGGATCAGCCGAAATTTCGGTCCAGCTTATTTTCATATTATTATTTTCTGTATATATATATATATATATATATATATATATATATATATATGTATAGACACATATTTTTAGTACCCAGTTGAAAATCGTTATATCATGAAAAATACGACTCACTGAATCACCTGAAACTATAGTCTATAACCTTTGGTCTTTACGAAATTTAAATAACGTTAGATATTTAAAATCAAAGTTTAATTTGTTACGTGACTTCAAGTATATAGCTGCATAACCTTATTTTAATTTTAACCAACATATAAATAAGCAGAAAATTGAATCTTTACCCAACAAAAACATATGAAATATGTAAATAATTAACGATGTTTAAATATGTTGTAAATATCAACCGTGAAGAATTGTCTTTTTTTACTTAAATAACTTTAAGTGTTATTCAAACTAAATTTGTTCAAATAATCTTGTAATTACTACGTATTTAAAATTGACTAAGTTACTATCAAAATATATATGTATATATATATATATATAAATATAAATACCTTGTCGTTGTTCGTCGTCTTCGCCTACTTCGATCTTGACAAGTCCAGCAGAAGAAGAATCAAAACTCCGATCATCTTCTCTCTCCATATAGTTGTTACTATTATTATCGCACTCGACAAACCCTAACCCTAACCCTTCAATCCCGAACTCGCACTCGTCTTCTAGACCTCTGCCGAGAAGGCTCTCCACATCCGCAGCAAACTCCTCCAAATCCATCTCCGTCGGCAGAAACTCCGCCTCAGCCGCCGCCACCGCATCTTTATTATCACTACACGACAAAAACACGTCGCTTCTGATAAAAGCGCCGTCGTCGTTACTGTTCCCGTCGGGTTTCGAAACGCAGAGCTCGGCCTCGAGAGGGTCGAAGATCGGGACGCGGTAGAGAAGGTGCTGGTCGTGGTTATCGTCGGTGATGACGTCATCGGGGATGAGAAGCTCCAGAACCGGGGAGGATTTGGCGTGGCGAGGCGTACGGGGCTTTCTGGTGAAGCCGCGGTGCCAGGCTGGCGCGACGCGCGTGGAGGCCACGCGTGGGGAGGAGAGAGTAGAGGAGTTGAGTCGGAGGCGATGGTGGCGACCGGCGAGGGAGTTGGCGGAGTGGACGGAAGTGTCGCAGGATTGGCAGAGGAAAGCGTCGTCGGCGGCGCAGAACCACCGTGCTCTCCGTTTCACGCAGCCGTCGCATGCACGCGCCGTCTTTCCCTCGCCGCCGAAAGCTCTCTTTCTCGTCGTTGCTGACGTCATCGTTTTCATAAAAAAAAGGATATTTCTTTGCTCTGAGTCTGAAGTTTTTTGGATATTAAAACTGAACTGTTTGTTTTTTATATAAATAAAAAAAAAAATTATTGGACCTACTAAAAAGACAGCGTCTTTTTTACAGCGACGTATATTTTATTTTTGCACTTTTTGAGCAACTTTTTTTTTTCCTCTTCACAGATCGAAAGGCCTTTTTATTGTATTCATCCTCTGAAGTTTTGGATATTTTGTGAATCAAACTGTTTAGATTTATAAAATAAAAAATGGACCCACTAAACACACCGCTTTATACAGTGATATCTACTTTATTTCGCACTTTTTATTTATTTATTATTATTATTATTTTCTAGCAGTTTCTCTTCTTCACGTTCACAGTTTAAAAGATTTATTTTTATTGATTTTTCATTTGTTTTGTTGTGTACACTTTTGGGGCCTATAATAAGACCTTATCTGAATTCTTATTGGCTGAGATTTGAAATTCCATCGTCGGTTCTGTCTCGTAATTGGTCGTCGCTCTAATCAATATGGATTTTCTCTCTTTTGGTGGGTCCCACGTGCTCATGGGAGTACGGACTTTTCCATCTATATGTTTATATGTATTTAATTCCATGAATATGACTGAAGTGTGTTTTTATTATACAGGTGAGTCAAATAATTGTTGAGAAAAAAAGAATTGGCACTTTTTAATTTTTGTTTTTGTTATTATTTTTTCGAGTGGAAGAGTTGTTGTGGTCCTTGTGATTGATGCTCTTCGTCTTAATTGTTTTTTGCTCCCATTTCATGAGTCTTTTCTTTGGAGGGGGCATATTTAGTTATATGTATATGTATATATATACACTATGTATATGCTTATATACGTGTGTATACACTTGTGATTGGAGTAGTGTATGTGTCACTGGTCTTATCTACTAACTTGGTACTTTTTTATAGAATAAAAAATCATGTAATTATTTAATTAAAATTTTATAATTATCATGGTTTTTTTTTTCGTAAATTTAAAGTAAATACTCATAAAAATAACGTGATGTTACTTGTTAGTGCGATATTTCGTCGCTTAACAATCAAATTCAGTGTTATTTAAGGTTGACAAAAAATAATTGAGTAACTTATTAAATAAAGCGGACTTTAATAAGTTTGCTTGTTATAGTAAGATAAAGGGTTTTCTTTTAGCCTTCACTTGTGACGAAGGAATATCGTAGTCACAATATTAGAAAATGAAAAAAAAAACATACGAGAAGATTGTATAAGGTATAGATTCATAGCATGTTTGCGATAGCTATACACCTTGCGATCTTTTACGGTAAAAAAAAAAAACTTGAATCGGTAAATTTAAATAATCTACTATGCAACAATAATTAATAAAATGACCATCATAAGCTTATTGATCAGAATCTCGACGGCCTAACTAAATCGTGTCTCATGTCCATTGGATCGGGACTCTAATGACTTTTTGGTCTTTAAATTTTGGATGCGTTGCTAGAAGTATACATTTTTGGGAGTTTTCTAAAGTATGTGTCATAATATTTTTACCATTGAAAATTACATGTATGTTTTTTAAGTCCTAAAAGAAGCTAGGAAAAATTAAAATAATAATTTTTTTATTATAAAAATTGGTTATTTATATGTATACGATGAACGTTTTGTAAACAGTTATAAATATTCAGTCCAATGTGTTTACACAAATTTGTTGTTTATATTACTTTCATAATAATTTCGAATTTTTGTTAATTTATAAAACGTTGAGTATTTCAAAATCCGTAAGTTTTTATATGAGTATATAGATCAATTACCCTATTTTTAATGTGAAATATTTTAAACTATCTATTTTGTCAATAAAAAATTAGCTAAATAACCAACTTTGATGTGTCTATTGCAAAATGACCAACGTTCGATTAAACTCTAATTGATAACCCTATTGTTTACGTAACATAATAATTCTTTTATCTTCGATACACACCTTAATGTAGCTCCAGTAGAGTCCTAATGAACGGTATCTACGAGTATCTCACATTCGATTTTATGTTCGGTATCTTGCTTATCTCACTTCGTCATTTCTAACAAGATAACTTTGCAGTTTTGCTCTTTTTCACTTCGGAAACTTTTGAAAAATTTTGGGCGAATTCTTCTTAAATTTTTCGTTCAACTTTAAACGGGCCATTTACAAAAAAATATGTCAAACGTTGATCATTTTGAAAACCACATAAGTAGCAATATAGCACTTTGAAACATATTAATTGCTATATAGCCAAAATGTTTTGAAAAACTTGGTTGATAGTCATTAATCAAAATAAATATGTATATATTAATTAAAAATGTAACTCATTGACACCAATTACTAGCAGACACGTCACAATAAATGGCTATTTACTAAACAAATAAAAAAAAATGGCCAAACAGCAATATCAATGTTTCATTTAGTTATTTAAAGCAATTTTTGATGTTTAAAAAACTATATTATTTAATAACCCCTTTTTCAAATACTAATTAAATTGTAGACGGTAAAGTCAACGTTTAGAACTTCATAATGAGTTACTTCCGTACTAAAAAGTTTAAAGACGACATGTTCGCGATAAATTACAGAAAACGGCTAAAACTGAACAATTTCCACTATTTAGATTGGGCTTATGAAGAATCAGGCCCAAAATAAAATAAACAAATTAAAAAAATGAAGAAGACACCAAAACCCATGACTCAAAGCGCGAAATCTCACCTCAGCTCCGATCAAAACGCACCGTCGTCTCTCATTCCGGTCGACGATCGGGAAATCACCGGCGACTCTCTCTCTCGCTCTCGCTCGTTCTTCATAATCTGTAAGCGCTTATTTCGTATCGTCAATGCTGAGAGCGAGCTTATAAATTTTGTGTTCTAGTTTTTCGCTTTTCCCAATTCGTCTGAAATATATTTCTCACGGTAATTCACATTTTATTTGGTTGATTGATTGATTGATTGAGGAATCACACCAATATATATAATGAACGAAAGCTAAAAAAAAAAGAGAATAACTTTTGTTGATTCTGAGCAGTATCAGTAAAATTCAGTTAGGTTTTGTGATACAAGAAAAAGTAATGCCTTTCCGTAATATATCATTGAATTGAAGCTTGATTGAGATATAGTACACTTCGTGGTTCTATAGAAAGAAAAGAAAAAACTCGTTTCTAGGTTTAGTTGTTCTTTGTCATTGCAATTGTAAACAAAGGTTTACGCTTTACACAGTCACGGCTTTTGTTGCGGTTACATGAAAAAAGTAAAAGGACTTGTCGGTGATTTAGTTCCGAGAAGATTGTCGATGTTCTTGGCTCCGTGTTCATAATATCTCCTCATTTCGAGGATTAATCGTTGCGACTCAATTGATATATACTAATCTTCTAAAATAAAGTATCCGAGGATGGTGGACATTTTCCGAAGAATCTATTTTAGGCGAATAAACGTGTTAATGCCGTAAAGTAATTGGAAGCCGAGGTGTCGCCGATTCGAGGGTCTGCGAGGAATCTGAGAATCGGCCAATCTCACGCCTTCCATGGATAAACACTGCGTGAATTTGATGTTAACTTCTCTTTCATTTTCATCACGGGTTTCTATTGGAAGCAAAAATTATTGGGGGCTGTTCTAAAATTCTTCAAGAATCTCTAACAGGGAAATCGCGAATGTGTCAAATCTATTCCAGGAATGTTAATTGGTGATGTTTTGTCAATTCTGTCTTCGTTTCTTGTTGTTGGAATTTTGAGGAGATCTTTTTGAAGAACAGATAGTGGTATTCAAGGATCTGTGGTAGAAAATCGACTAGATACATATAGTGGTGGAAAATTATCCGTAACTCTCTCTCTCTCAAGTTTCGCTCAATTATCTCCATCTTTCTGAAGCCTTATTAGCTTTTCGGAGTTTGAGATTATGAATAATAGTGATATCATCTTTTTCATTTTGAATCAGGATACGTACTTGTAGTATATACACAAACACAAGCTATTTTTCGAGCAGCAAAGGCATTTTCATGCTGTTCGAGACTTTGCAACTCTGTCACAAGACCCGATTGTGATAATAAATAAATAAAAAAGAATCAGAAACAATCAAGTATCGAAGACGAGTACACTTGGACTCCAAAAATGTCAGGGAGATATCATCACAAACCTCGTCCCATGATTTCCGCTTTGGCTCTAGAGGACGAACTTCGAGAGCAAGACCGAGAAGCGAAGAGAATATTCGCGGAGAATCGGGTCATGATCGAAGAGAACACGTTTCTCCACCGAGAATTATCGGCCGCGAAACTAGAGATAACCCGATTGGACGAGGTCATTCCCACGCTGAGAGCCGAGAGAGAGACTCGTCAGAGAGATTTAATAAAGAGGAAGACGATGCTCGAAGCCGATCTCCGAGCCTTCGAGCCCTCAAAGCTCGAGCTCGCTCGGCTCAGAGCCGAGGTGTTGAATTTGAACTCGGCTCGGGAAGAGCTCTCCATGCAGATTCAGGGGCTCACGAACATCGTGAATAGATTCAGAGACGAGAATCAGAAAGTGGGTACTATGAGGATTAATATCGAGAAGCTGAAGAACGGACTGGCCGAAGCAAGGTTCGAGACCAAACTTATAAGAGTGTAGTATTTGGTTTCTCTTTTTTTAATCTCTCCTCTTTTTTTTAGGAAGGATTGCGAGTACGAGAAGAAAGCAACGGAGGAGCAAGCTGAGATGAAACAAGCGGTGGAAAAGAACCTCGAGTTTATGGCTCGTGAAATCGAGGAATTGCGAGCGGAGAAAGTGAATTCCGATAGAAAATTACTATGTGACCCAGGTAGATAAAAATGAAGTCTTTTTGTATTTTTACCTTGAAAAGTATTTTTTTTTTTTGAGTTCGTATAAACGTATGTGTTTAGGCATGGATAGACACTACGAGAGGTTTAACGGGAGCTCGGAAATAAGATATCCAAGTGGGAATGGTTACGCCTATGATTGGAGACACTACGAGAAACGCAGCCCGACTCGGCGTGAACACATGTACTGAATCAAAACTCTCTTTGTTTTTCTGCTTGATCATCGATACATATATTGGGAGGGTTTCCAAAGTAAAAAAAAAGGTATTTTTCGCTATCTGTATTAGACATTTACGTAATAGTAGGAAAGTTCATAGCATATTGAGATCAGTGATTGCAGATAAAATGTTAACACAACAGAAAAGACAGTGCTGAGTTTCCTCGAGCATGTCGGGTTCTTTGTTCTCTCTGTATCAGTATTTTTCGAAGAATCTTAGATCTTGTTCCACATTAATGGCTCTCCTTAAATGACAGGTATTTTGATCCCTAACCGCATCTTTAAAAGACAAACTAAAATGGCACTGGGTTAAGTACACATCATATTTTTAACTTAGCTAAATTTACTTCAGTTTAACTTTATTCACATAATAATAATTTTTTGTCACAATTATTATTAAACAATATTTTAATATATGACACAAGTCAATAAACTGTGAGTGTGAGTCATATGTATTTGGCTTAGCGAATTATTTCTGTAAAGTCAATTGACTTTGCTAAATTTATATGTAAAATGCAAGATAATGATTTAAGTTATTAGCTAAGAATCATTTATATTTGCTAGCCAAAATATGTAAATTTATATGGGAGCTCTAAATCTGTCATGAATGAATTATAGTATTTAGTGCTTCAGCAGCTTGTAAAATTTTCATGAGAAACAAATCAATTGATTGAAAAATAAATGAATTACATCACAGATAATAATAAATAGAGAAATAGTAGACTACATATCTAAAGACTTTTCTTCTTCTCCCTTTGCTGTATATAAAGATGAGACATCTCCCAACTTTTGATCTACCCTGTTAATATTGTAAAAAGCTTTGTGACAGAGAAAATAAAAATTTGAAAATAGTTCTTTTTTTTCATTTCCTTTTTCTATCTTTCTTCAAGTGGTATTTTTGAGAGCTTTGGAAACAGATTGAATCGTCGAAGGCGTTGTTCTACAGCAGCCTCCGATCAATTTGGCGCCGGAATCACGCCATTTTTTAGCAAAATGTTCGAATTTTTGGTCACCGGAACATTTTGATGGCTGTTCATCATCATCAATCACATCCAAAAATCAGTTTCTGTGTTTTTTGTTTAGGAAATAAAACATTTGGTTAGAAGTAATCAAACTCACCAGCCATCTCTTAGCTTTGCCATCCCAAATCTCTCCGCTGTTCGGGTATACTATTATCGCCTTTCCCGTTAGCTGCAGAAAAAAAATTATTTAATTTAAATTAATCAGTACTATCCTTAAGAATTTTTGTTGAATTTTTTTTATAGAGGGACATTTTGTACTATTTAAGTAAAAAAATTAGAATGAGAATGAAATGAAGAAGCAACGGAATGGAAGTTGAAATGAGTGTTGAAAATATAATAGTGGGAAGGGAATAAAATATTGGATATTAGTGGAAGGGAAGGGAATGGAATCAAATCGTTTGATTACACTGTTTCTATAAAATATTGTACATAATTCATAAATATTTTAAGATTACACATTAAATATTCAATTTTATAAAAGTGAAAAAAAGAAAAAAAAAAACAATATTTGTGAATATATCCAACAAGTCATACGTGTGTTCGATTTTAATTAAAATAAAATATGGATAATATTGTTATGAAAATAAAACGTGCTTTCCAATAACTACACCCTTTGTAACTCTCTTGACTTTTTTCCTCAAAAAAAAAAAAAAAAATCTCTTTTGACTTTTTAGTGTAATATTTTGTTTTTTTTACCTTGGTAAATTTGAGGATGAGTGACTCAACAAACTGAGGCGGGGCACAGTTAATCCCGACGGCGTGAACTCTTTCACTGCCGTTAATAACGGCGAGACAATCCTCGAAACTCTCGCCGGAAGGAGCGTTTTCGCCGTCCACTGAGCTAAAGCAAATCCAAGATGGGATTTTTACATCTTCCTCTTCCAACAACTCAACACAAGCCTAAACAAGTTTTATACCCCGTTTAGAATATATCTTAAAAAAAAACTATTGTTAGACTCTTTTCAAGATTCGAAGAAAGAAAAAAAAACCTGCGCTTCGAGCTTGTTGGGAATGGTTTCGAATGCGAGCAAATCGGCGCCGGCTTCCACTACGACTTGCAATCTCCGTCGGTGGAAATTCTTCAACTTCTCGACGCTCACATTCTCGTTGTAATTACCGCTGTGATCATACCAAATTATAGTAATTAATTTATGAGCAATTGCGTAAAATGTCATTTATTTTAATGTTTTCTTTTGACATTTTTCTTAAAAATTGTATTTTTCCCACTTTATTGCTAAAAAATCCCCGTACCATTAATTTATTTGTTGAGGTCTTCAAATTTTGTTTCTTTCGACGTTTTTATCTCATTAATTAGTTCAAATTAGTTAAAAATAAATATGTAAAACAAGTATAATTATTCAGCGAGAAAATTAGATCCCAAATTCTGAATAGTCATTTTTTAAAAATGAATCGGGATTAATTAAGAGTTGTGATGAAAATATTTAAAAAAATATATTAAATGATCTTTCCACTTCTTTTTAGTGGTAAATTTGGAAAAAAAATATACAATTTTCTAAGTAAAATGTGAATAAACTAAAAAATAAGTGGCATTTTACTGGAAAAAAAAAAAGAAAAAAAAAAAGAGAACCTGTATTCAGAGCCGTCGGCGAGGAAAGCACCGTAGCTTCCAATAGATGCGGCGACGAGAGCGCGATTGTAAGTGTTTCCTGGTCTTCCTTTGACGGAATCCCAAAAGCTGTCTCTCGCTTCCGTCGCAACTTTCACGCTCCGTCGCAGAAACATTTCCGCTTCTTCCTCCGACGCTCCCCGAGACACAAATCCCGGTATCGTTGCCTGTAAAAACCATAAATCAAGTTTGTTCAGGGACTAATCTGTAACTTTTTTTATTATAAAAGTTCTAAAGTAAAAAACAATATATTACAAGGAAATTTCGGAAACGCCACTCATTTTCCTCATTTTGTCACTTGAAAGAGACCACATGCTCTTAGTCTTAGGGTGTTCTTTTTTTTAAATCTCAATTATTATTTAGTTTCTTTTAATTAATATATATATATATATATATATACATTTCTCATTCAAAAATGAATAGTTATTTTTTTAAATATTTTTTTAGTCAATCAGGAGTTTAATTAAGAGTTGTGACGTAAATGTTAAAAAAAAATTAAAAGATAAATGATATCTTGCAAAATGAGAAAAATATAATGTTTTAAAAATGAGAAAAAAAATGTGTTATTTATTTCAACAATTTCTCATACATACATACATACATATATATATATAATATATATATGTATACATTTCTCATTCGTAATGAATACTGACCTGGTAAGAGGACGTGACCAGAATATCGGCGCCGGCTTCCAAATATTCCCTGTGCACCTATACATACATACATTATATAAATATATACACGATCAAAATGGTAAATAGAAATTAGAAAGAAAAAGAAATGATTTGAGACCAGTTTGATGAGATGAGGGCTTTTGATAAGGCATAGAGCGCTCCACAGAGGATCATTTATATCGGCGCCGTGAATCTCCAGCTGCGTCGCGAATCCTCCGTCCACCACCGCGCATCCTCCGGCCACGGCAATCAGATCGTCGAGCGTCGACGGTTTCGCTTCTCCGATTCCCATTTTCTCTTTCTGATCCAACGGCTGTCAAGAGTTGTAGTTTTTTTTTTAAAAGAAGAGAGAGCGAGAGAGTATTTAATGGCTTTGATTGTGAATTTACTGGTTTTAGTTTTACGGGGACTGAATCTGGACGGGATTCAGGATCGTATTCTTTAAACCTCTTTCTTTACCCCGAATCACCGGTCAAGAACAGAATTCGAGGATTATTTTTTTTTTTTTTTGGGGTCTGTGTCGTTTCGAAACGGTTTTGCTTGTGTTATTTTAGATTTAAGATCAGTTCTGCTGGAGAATTTAGATACTTTGACTGATGACACGTGTCGCTCTTTGGGAGAAAGTTAAAAATGTTATGTTTTCTTTTTTTCTTTTGTTTTCTTAGAATTTAAAAAATAAAGTTCAATTTTTGCTTCCTTATGAATTGAAAGAAGAAAAAAAAAAAGTTCAATAATATCATTGTTTGCCTAAAGTATGAAGAGGCAAAATCGAAAATCCAAATGTCAAATATTGGATCAGAAATGGTGCAAGAAAAAATGTTGCATGTGGTGGATTATATATAGCATTGGTGGTTGGTGGTTGGTCTTTATTTATACAAAATTAATTATTAATTAATTCAATATTGGAGTTGGTTGTGAGTTGAAAAACTCAAATGTAGATAAATGGTTTCTTATTTTGTTACATAAGATTTGACTAAGTATTAATATGTACATGCTATTAATATATCTATTATATTTGTATTTTGATACAAAAAAAAAATTAATATATTACATTAATATGTATTGAATTTATTTTATAATGGAGAGATACATATATTTTTAGTTTAATTTTAAATTAAATTTTACTTTATTAAATTATGAAAAATTGGACTAAATAGCACTTTTAAATAATGTTATTGCAATTTAGGCATATTTTTTTTGCATTTTTAAGTAAATAGCCTAGACGTATGACGTGACTTTTTTTAAATTTTTTAAGTTCCAATCGTGCTTTTTCAGTTAATTAATAATACATTTTTCGTAATTTTTTAAAACATAACCGTTTTTTGTTAATTTATTTTTCTTTTTTCTAATTTGATGCGGTTATTTCTTCTTTTTAGTGACGCTGTTTCAAAATTTGAATTCATTTATATTCATTTATTTACTCGTGGGTAGTGGGTTTTTTATTAGACGGTTGAAATGTGTTTTTTTTTTCGAATTTATTTTTGTCATTTATGATTTTTATTCATGGGTATAGTTGTCTTCTTAAGCGGTTTATTTTCGTTTATGACTATAAATCAATTTCGTCAAAAATTTGGATATTTAGCAATTTTTAAGTTTGATATGGTTATATCACTTATTATTCCTTAATTTATTGAGTAATTTATAAAATAAATCAATTAAGAAATATATATGAGCCATATTAGGAGAGTGTTGCACATAATTGGACTATGTTTGCAAGAATAAATTGAATTGAAGGTAAGGACTAATGAGTCAAAATTATTACATAAAAAAAATGTTTCGCGTGACTTGTTGGATAATGTCGCGCAGTTCCCATTTAGTCGTAAATATGTTGTCGCTTAAAACAAAGCCAAAGAGTCCAATCAACAAATAGTCACAAATATATTCCAATCAGTTGAGTTGAATATCCCTGCAAATTATGGAATTACATTGGTGGAATTGAGAATAATGTAATGTTCTATTTTCTTAATTTTTTATTTTCAAATTTATAATTTTTTCGTGTAGAAAATATTTTTGAAACTTTAAATTTTGGTGCCATAAATTCATTCTCTTATTTGCATTTACATATTGTAAAACTAAAATAAAATGATTAAAAGTTTTAATTTTTTTTAATTTTTTCTTGTAATATACCCTAAGTTTTAAATATTTGATATATTTTTTTACGTCGAATAAACATTTTACACATAATTACTAAAAAATACTATAAAATATAACCTAAACAACCGAGCATCTGAAATACGAGACATCAGTTGAAATAATTATGATGATTCAAATTATTTAATATTTCGTAAACTAACCAACTAGGCATGAAAAAGTAATTATTATGCTTTTTTCGATTTTATGGATTCATTTTACGCTTATTTACATCTAACAAATCGTGGCATCCAAACGACAAATAATTAAAATATCAAAAATCATTTAAGAAAGAGTTATGATAATTTCAATATTTTCAAATCTTTTCGTGTAATTGCTATTTTTATTTTTGTGTGTGTTCAATTAATCAGAAAATTGCATGGTACTAAAATTGCCTTTCAAGTTAAATATGGCTTTAAGGAATAGGTGAGAAAGGAATACACATAAGTAATAACTTTAAAAATTGGTATGAGAATTGTTGGTGAAATGTTCAAGTATTTTGACTTGGTTCTCTCTCACCAACCTCACCAACCTGGATCTTCTCATTCTTTCATTTTTTTATTTATAAAATCCATAATATACTTATATAATCACATATCATAGGATTGAGAAAAACAAAGAACTTATGTTTGAATATCATTGCATAAGATCAACAAAATAATATAACTAAAATAATAATCTATACCGCGTGTATACGAGTGATTACTTTCAAATAAAAAATTAATTTCCTAAAAAAAAAAAATTAATTGAATTAAAATTGGAAATATTTTTCTAAGTTTTTTTTAAGGACAATTACAAAGCCACCGAATTTTAATTTTTTTGGTTGAACAAAGCCCACCGGCTTAAACCGCGTACATAAAGATTTACAAAAGTCAAAACCAATATATTGAAAAGCCACGTTATATTATTTGACTTTATGAGAAAAATAAATTGGGAATAATAATGGTTCATCAATGACTTTAATTAAAGAGCCAGCTTGATTTTACACGTTCATTGTAACATAGCTGTTCCCTATATAAAGAGGAAGAGAAAAAGCAACATATATTAACATGCAATGTCTTCAAGATTTGAGAATGTTAAATTAAATTCGAAAGAAATTTAATTCGCAAGATCTAACGCAAACTCGTGTATATGAGTCATAACTTGGTGGAAACGATCACCGACTTATAAGCAATGAATAAAAAAAATCCTAGATTCTGTGAAGGTAGTGACTAATTATAGGATTTAAATTTAATATATAAATTATAATATAAACAAATTTTCTGATCATATTTGAAACCTTCTAGTAAATAGATAGGATATTTTTCAAGTAGTTTAGTCGGTTATAATTATTTTAATTAGTATATCATGACTAGAATAATAAAATAGTATGTGCACGTTAAAAACTTGTTAGTAAATAATAATAAATTTTATTTAAAAGTTTAATCATTTTGGATATTAAATCAGTTAAACCAATTTGTTCATAGAGCTGATTTGTTAAGCCAAATATTGACATGTGGATAAGATATTGACTTTTATTACATACATACATTCAAATTATTTATAATTAGTGTGCATTGCAAAAAGAAAATTACCATGCGGATAAAATTAAATTAAAATTTTTTTAAGATGAATTTAGTTTAAAATGTTGCAGTTTAAAATATGTTGCGACAATTTAAACCAATGTCAGTTTAACTTATCATTAAAAATACTCTAAATTGGCGATTAAGTCACAGTTCGTTGGTCTCTGCTTTTCCATTAAAACACTATGGAGCGGAGCGATCCGAGGGACTGAGAAAGAATCCATGGTTGAGCTTATCCGGTCTTGCTTATTCTATAACCATTTTTGTTGCATAATCACCAATTAAAAAAAATTAAGACAATTTTTTTTTCCCAAATCAAAATAGTAACAAGTTATGTAAATTCAACAATGCCATGAAATTCATAGAACAATAATCATAGTCGCATATATATTTCATAACATGCGGTAACTAAGATAGCCTAATGTTAATATAACATAACTTTTAATTAAAAAGTCTAGATTCGAATCCAAAAAAATCTTCGTAAACGCATTCATTCCCTTAAAATATACTTGGCTTAGGGCAAGGATTATACATTCAAAGTTAGAAGGAAAAACAATAAAAAGAAAGGATTGATGCCATAATTGATGACTAACTTTTTTGATTGGTATGTGTAATTAAGATAGTGTGGCCAAATGATTGACCCGGACTCGAACAAGCCCAAAGAATTGATGCAAGACATACAATCCAGATCGAGCCCTTCCAAAGTGTTGTATTATAAATTGGGCTTTAACAAAGATGTCTTTAATGGGATGAGTGTAAGAGGCCCATACATACTAAAGAGACTTCCAATATTGGAAGAGATAATTCCACTTCAGTTGCCATGTTGATTTTGTGCTAAACTTCGCTTAGCAGATCGGATTCTTAACGGATCGGACGGACCGGTTCGATCTGTTAAGCAAAAAAAGTTAATAAAAAAATTAAGAAACGAATTTTTAAATATATGTAGTATAAAAAGTTAAACGGATAATAGTTTTGGCCGTTAGATTTTAGATACAACGGTCACGATTTTTTTAAATAAAATAAATAAATAAATAAACTACCGGACCTTAACGAATCACGTATCTCCGGTCCGGTCTGATAGTGTTAACGGACCTTCAAAGTCTGTTTAAAAATTAACGGACCGGACAGGTTCCGTCCGTTAAGCGAGGATTATTTTATACTATGTTTGTCTAAAGGATTAAAATATCCACGTTATATTCGTAAAACCAAAATCTCGGTATCAATATCGTACGTATATCGCTAAATATTATTTGTATTATGAAGTTGATTTCGTTTAAGTTTTACAAAACTTTTGAAACTCTAACGGATTTTTAATTATTTTTTATACTCGATTTAGGAAAGTATATTGTTGATTTCTTTTGTGTGGAAAAATCGTTTTTACAAAAGCAAGTTTAGTAAAGTGATTTTACATTAGTTCAAAGAAATAGAAAAAATATATGTAGATTATGGTAAAACAAATATAATTTATATGTATATATATATAAATAATAATTCGTAATAATAAAATTAAATAGAAGCAAACAACAAGAAATTACATCATTTTAGATACATAATAACATAATAATAATCTCTAGCTACTTGTTATCATTGTATCATTTTCTCGCGTTATCAATCTATTTTAATAACAATAAACTTTTACACATTTTAAATAGGGTAATATATTTTACACATTTAAATAGGGTTAAAAATGAAACAAATTAAGTAAAGAAAAAATGGAAGTACATGATGCCAACTTTAGCTTGTATGGTGATATAGACAAATATTACAAGCACAATAAATTTATTCATTAATTTATTTACTTAATATAAGTGAAAAACTGATTTCAAGTTTATGATTTGTAGTCGTAAGTAATCATGTTATAACTAAATAAAAATCCAAAAACAAGGCTTAATAAGTTCTGCCTACAAATAGTGCCAATCCAACCCAAATTATATAAACAAACAATAAGATGTAAGCCCAGCCCATTAAAAAAAGGTCGGCAAAATGGAGGTTAATTGGATCAGATAGAAAATTTATTTCACGCGCCAAGGGAAATACGTAAGCTGTCATTTGTAGTTAATTAGAAAATAAAGAGAGTTTAAATTAGGAAGGTTGAGAGGTTAAAGAGAGGGTAATCTGAATTGGAGGGAAATGTTAGTATACGCGCGCCAAAACGAGAGACAGACTGTCAATCGTAAGGTAACCGATTAAATAGGAAAGTCATTAAGAAGAGAGCAGAGAGATCTCGTTTCAATTTTGTAAAGAAATATATAAGGAGCTCATTAAAAAGAGAGCATAGAGATCTCGTTTCAATTTCTCTCTCGTTTAGGTTTCGTCGGACTAGGGTTTCTCCCTCCGAGCAATTGGTGGTCGGAAATCTCCAGAGACTTCGACCTAGGGTTTGCCGACGAGGAAGAGCTAGTCCGAGAACGTTTGTTCCTCCGAGCAATTGGTGGCCGGAGATCTCGCGGAGACTTCGAGAAGATAGTCGAAGAGTCGTCGGTTTCGAGATCGAAAGCCATGATCATGCATAATCTCATGCTCGTAAGTCTTTCAATAGCGATAATGAAACGGTTTTGTAAAATTCCTTTTGAAACCTGAGATTAACACTTTTTTTGTTAGGGTTAAGGAAATCTCTCTAGAGTCGAGAAAGCTATTGCGAAGCAAAAGGCTTTCCGATGACGTGTTGAAAGGCGTGCAACGCCAAGGTATTCTATTTTCATCTACTATTGATTGTTTTTATTTTCACAAATTCAAAGAGAACTCTGTTTTCTGATTTACAGGCAATCGACCAAGCCTGTTTTCTTCACAGGCGTTGCCACTACCGTTTAGCCCGACGGGAAGAATGGATCATGATTCTCAAAACAATGGTAACTTTTCTCTTTTGTTACATTTGTTTGCATGTGAGCTTGTGTGATTACATATGACTTTTCCATTTGTCATATGATTTGGTGAATGTCCTGTTCTTTTGGGAAGTTTAGATTTTAAAACATACTCCAAACAATGTTCAAAGTATTTAACACCTATTAATAGTTTGATTTCTTCTTCAGGTTACTTATCAAACTGAATTGTTCTTTGGACAATAATGAAGACTGTATCTCTAGCCAACGATACATCTCAAACGTCGAAGTTTTCCTCCATAGGTTTTCAGTTTAAGGTATTTACTACTCTGTTAACTGGTATAGAACACCTGAAGTGTATCTCCGGATGTAAACTTGTTTGTTATTATTATCAATGATAATACATTCAGAAATTAAATTAAAATTTTAGAAATTCTTAAGGATGTCATATTTCCAGATTGAGAGTACTAAGCAAATGGTGGGACGCCAAGACATTACCAATGCAAAAATATCGGGATTGCAAATCGCAAAGGTATGCTTATGTTCATGCAGATTGTAATGCTTATCTTGTATATATACATATACAAATTAAATTTAGAAGCTGAAAACCTGTGGCTGTGTGTTGTATATAACACACAAAGTCTATAAACTAAATATATTTCCGTTACAACATCGATGTCCTTTGGAATTGCTTTGTTTGTTTCAGATTATTAATTCTAAATTGATATCCTATTTTGATTCGTCTCTCTCTCTCTCTCTTTCTAGGCATTGTCGCTAAACATATCGTTACCAAAGTCCAAAAAAAGCGGTGGAGAAGGAGGGTCAAAGAAAGTGCCAAGAGTTGAGAGACTAGTGGCCAAAGAGATACAAGAAGCCGATGAAAAAGTGGATTACGCCGAGGTGAATACTTTTCTTTTCTTTTCAGGTTTTGGAAAATGGTCACCATGTAAACAAAGACAGCAAAGCTATTATAATTATCATCTTAGTATGTTCTCCATTTTATTTATGTACATTTTTCATTTGAAATAATGTTTTGTGTTACTTATATTTTTGGCAGGAACCACAGAGTGTGACTCCAGTGAAAGAAGCTTGGCTCTGATCTAATAGCAAAGTTTGGAGAACATGTATGTACTCTAAAGTCAATTAATTTGTTTTATTTTCTTCACTGTTAATGGTTGTCACTCTAACACTGGTTGTTCCTATTGCTACAGAGAATGCCAATTGAATTGTGTTGTTAAAAACACATGCTTTAGTAATGGAATGCCTTCCTCGAAAAAAATAATAACGGAATGCCAGCTTCTACCATCCACAGATGTCTTCTTCACTGGAAGGCAGATATGACCAGTGTGCTCATCCAAACGATTGGTTTAGAATCGAGGTAAAAAACAAAAGAGCGACACAAGATATAGAATAAAGTCATCATTATATATCTAATTAATAAAGAACTAAAGGAAGACATTAAATCTATTTTTCCTGGTTTCAGAATCAAGATCACAATGATTGCACAGCTTATTTGGTGTCAAGTCGTTAGCTCTGTTATTCCTAATTCAAAACAGTCTCAATGCTGTGAGTTCGAGCACTGCCACTCCACAGTGGAAACTGCCATGTGCAACCTCTCTTTTCGCGAGAATGACGATGGTAAATAGCTTGTTCTTTTTCTATTTCTCCTATCTTTTTACTCTTACTTTATCCATCTTCTAGTTTTATTTTGCATATACTAAAAAAATATTAAAATCTTTTCTCTTCAGTTCTCATTTCTGTATGTAATTCTCTTACAATCTGGTTGTTATGTTATTTATGTACAAACAGGGTTTCGGTAATTCCCATCTTCTGCAAACCTTCCTGCGCCGTCAATTGTTGTTCAAGCTGAGACGGATTAGTGTACTGTGTTTTGCTGTTTGATTGACCGTACCAATTAGATTTTCCCCATATAAAGCGTGGGAATTGGAAAAAAAAGAAAAAAAAAGAAAAAAAAGAAAAAAAAAGAAAAAGAAAAAAGAAAGAAAAAAAAAGAAAAAAAAAGAAAAAGAAAAAAGAAAAAGAAAAAAAAAAGAAAAAAAAGAAAAAAAAGAAAAAAAAAGAAAAAAAGAAAAAAAAGAAAAAAAAAGCAAAAAAAAGAAAAACAATGAGGGCAGAGAAGCTCACTGAGATGCTCGAGAGAGTGAAATCCAAACCTCTACTCCCACCTCCTGCACTGCCACCTGGCGATATTCTGAAAACCCTAACATAGAGGTACCGGCAAATGGCACAGACAGTCGAATCTGTCGGAGGAGAATCAGGTGCCGAGGTGAAAGACGCCCCCATGGAAGAGGATAGCATGGAAGATTCCCATTTTGACCATGAAAATCACGATGGTATGAATCTCTATCGTTATCAGAACCTTGTAAACACCCTGTCTCTGTTCTCTAATTATTCTGGAATTGTATCACAGGCTCGGAAGCTCTACAGAACGGAAACAATGGCGATGAACCAACCATGGCTTCTGTTGCTTCGTCTGAGGCGCAGCACGGTGGCAATGTCACGACAAAGAAACTCGGCTTCGGACTAATGGGGTCTTGGAAACGCACAACCGTACCTTCGGTGTTCAACTCCGAGGACGACGACGAAGCCCAGAAAGACAAAAAGAGGCCGTCAAAACAAAACCCACTTCTGGGACAGTTGCTCAGCCTAATATGGCGGCTGCGGCGGAATTCGCTAAGCCAAATCGTGAGCTCCAAGGAAGAGAAACCCGACTCCCAGGGGGAGAGAAGTAGCAAGCGCTCGAGACACGAGACCACCGAGAAAACAAAGACTGCAGTGAATAAGAAGCTTATTGATGTGAAACAGGTGATCGATATGGTCCCCAGAACCAAGGAGGAGCTGTTTTCTTACCAATTAAACTGGGCCGTTTATGACGAGGTATATCCTTCATTCATTCTGGTCAAATTGCAGAATTTTATTATGGTTCTTTGTGTCCTTAGGTTTATATATTTTTTTTGGAGCAAGTCGGATAACTTTGTTTACTGTTATTTACTGTTATTGGTTGTCATCGAATTCTCTCTAACAATGTATTTTTCCTATTGCTACAGGAGAATGTCAATTCTCTTATGAATTGTGTTGTTAAAAACACAGGCTTTAGTCACGGAAAGCCAGCTTCTACCATCCACAAATATCTTCTTCAAAGGAATGCAGATTGGTTCAGACTCGAGGTAAAGAGAGAAGAGCAACACTAGCTAGATATAGGGTATAATCATCATTATATATCTAATTAATTAAGAACTAAAGGAATACATTAAATCTATTTTTCATGGTTTCAGAATCAAGATCACAACGATCGCACGACTTATTGGGTGTCAAGTCGTTAGCTCTGTTATTCCTAGTTCAAATCAGTCTCTTGCTGTGAGTTCGAGCACTGCAACTCCACAGTGGACACTGCCATGTGCAACCTCTCTTTTTCGCGAGAATGACAATGGTAAGTGGTTTGTCCTTTTTTTATTTTTTTTTTTATTTTTTTACTCTTAGTTTATCCATCTTCTAGTTTTATTTAGTATACACTAAAAAAATGTTAATTTCATTTTAAAGTACGAGAAGAAAATCATGGAGAATATTTCATTTTTCATACTTGATTACACTTATTATGCTTGCGTTTCTTAATTAATGTTTGATTAAACTTATTTTATTTGGTTCATTGTCACATTGGTTATTCTTTTTATATTGACAAAAAAGTTAAAATCTGTTCTTTTCAATGTTGCTTAGTTCTATACGTAGTTCTCTTACAATTGTTTTGTTATTTATGTACTAACAGGATTTCGGTCATTCCCATCTTCTGCGAACCTTCTTGCGCCGTCAATTGACATTTTTGTTCAACGGAGGCAGATTAGCTTTGTTGTTCGATTGACCGTACCACTATTTCTATAAAGTGTGGGAGTTGAAAAAAAAGAAAAAAAAGAAAAAAAAAAAGAAAAAAAAAGAAAAAAAGAAAAAAA